>CAJQUN010000024.1:5057166-5223466 GCA_907163345.1 Haberlea rhodopensis | reverse complement strand
ACTGACCCCGTTGTGAGGCTGTCATGTGAATGTCTTTTGTTATTCGGTATGACAGGATTTGCAGGAGGACAGGATTCAGATACTTACGGTGATGCATCTCGTGATAACCCAGCTCAGAGATGAGCGAGCTTAGGTTATGCATGATGTCTTGGTCCCAGTAGTACTACTAACTTTTAAGAAAAATAAATTTATCGGGGTATGCCCCGCGTATGTTGTATTTGAGGTATGACATTTCCAAAGACATACTTGTCATGTTGAATGATGAACGATGATATATATATATATATATTATATATATATATATATATATATATATATATATATATATATATCATTATATATGTATCATCGAAAAACGAAACTTTTTAGGCCACTTGTCAAGAAATTTTAAACTAATCTTCTATTGTTTACGTAAAATATTCATTATGTGATAATTAAACATATGATTAGAACTGGGCCCCTCATAATTTATATTAACCAGAAGTACAATTCAAAGCAAAACAAACAACACGAGACACTACAACACAATACAAAAGATAACAACACATACATGAATATTTTCACTAAGCCAACCCATAGCCCCTATTTTATTATCAACATGTGCGATCCACACTATCCAATAATTATATATACAAAAGGAGTAACACTCCGGTATATGATAGAATTTCCCATGAATCACTTGCATTATAATGATCTGAAACTTGAATAGGCGTTTATAGACAAGACACATCGTGCAAATTATACAATAAAAAAAATTATATTAAGCATTAATATTCCATTTCATGATGTTACATGCAAAAATATTACAAGAAGTCAATGGAAACACATTTGTATTTAATTATTGACCATTTTAATCGTACTTTTTCAGGCTTTTTCTAAAAAGATATTTATTGGGTACCAAATATTGTTAAAATTCGTTGAATAAATTATAATTGGATTTGTATTTTGCATGCATAAAATAATTTTCCATGTAATTGACAACAAAATTGACTTGTGGCTTGTAAGTATAATACGTGTAATCATATTACGTCGCCTATCTTCTTTTTGTTTGTATTTCTCTGAAATTATATGTTTTTATTAGGCCAAAAAATAATAGCTTTTAGCAAATGTACAACTTTATTTCTTATAAAGCAGCACAAGACCTCATATTAAGCAAGGAACTTTGACATGATGGGTAACATCACGTGAGTGTCAATGGTTCATGTTTGTTATCCCTTAGATGGTAGATGTGCATATCCGTCCACGAGCTCACAGAAGTATTGTCGGGTATAGACTACTCCCGACAAGACAATTGAAAACGCCTTATATTTTTTAAAGTAGAAAATAAAAAGCAATATTTTTTCTGATAGTTGTTATATTTATTGGGGGCCAAAATTAAAATGAGGTGGTGCTAAAAGTTCTCTTTTATGAATTTACTTTTTTGAACGAATGTGAATTCTACCATACGAATACGAACACTATTAACTCTATATAATAACAAATTCGAGCATTTTTGTGTAGACACAATGTATAGTACAATAACGAAGACCTCATTACTTCTTTTCCTAAGCATAACATCTAATCTTTTCAAGTCAAATGCCTTGTAAAAAAGTTCTTGTCTTCTTGGAGATAGAATTCATGTTTATGTTGCTAATAATTTCTCCCCAAGCACTGAGCCACTCAAAGCCCATTGTAAATCTGAGACGATGATCTTGGAAAGGTAACAATATATGCAAATCGCTACTTTGATTTTAGTTTTTGCAATACTCTTTTAAAAACACTTTGTTCGTCTGTCATCTGTTGTTGTGGGGTTCGAAATAACTGGCATTTGAAGTTTAGAATGTTAATAAGAATATTTGTATCGAAGACATATGTTATTGGGAAGCAGAGGATGGTATTTATTTTCTAGATTTTATCCTAAGATAGTCCTCGAAAAATTATATAATTGGGAATGATAGAAGTGACATTTAAAAATCTCAACTTTGTATTTAATTTCGTCGTTCAAGTGCAAGTGAAATAAAAGTTGATCATATTTTGCACTAAAAAATAGTTTGCTTTTCTTCTTCTTACAATTATTAAATTATAAGAATACATGGGGTTACAACTCAAAACCAATTGATAATGTGTTGAGTAACATATGTATCTTATGAAGAGTTAACAAATCTTCTAATTTCCCAATATGAGACAATCAACAACACAACTCTTCACGTATGACATTATATAAGTCAAACATGTGGATTGATAATATGGGTGATGGTAAACATGTGGGTTGAATAATCAATCACATGAAAAATTTGGCTTTGATATCATGTTAGGGGTTCTAACTCAAAATCAATCGGTAATGAGTAAGCAACCCATGTGTTGTTATAGGATAATCAGTATCTTCGGGTAAAATCTCATACAGGTGTCGATCAAGAAATACCCCGAACACAGAGCACCGAACAACATGTTACCCGAGGAGGTCAATACATGCTCAGATTATTAGTCAAACATTCATTTTTGTAGCGGAAGCGTTTATACATTCTAATTAGTAACAAAATACATCCCAGTACAAACTCCTTATAATAGTCCGACACTTAATAAAAGAAAAATACTATAACAGTCCCGGTAAGCCAAAATTTCCATTTTCCTAATTTTCCTCTGTTCTGGCTCCGGTACTCCTTGTATCTGGAACTCACAATAATTACAAGGAAAACAGGTTAAGTCTTTGAGGACTTAGTGAGGGAATAACAATGGCTTTATATCTGTAATTATCAAATAATGCAATTCTCAATATGATATGTCATGTAACAAAGATCTTGCAGTCAAGTAATTGTCAATAATGAACAGTGATGATTTAGGATTTCAGAGTGAATATCGTGGGCTAAAGAGGTGGCTCCCACCAGACAGTTCGGTGTAGCACTTTTCCCCACATATTCAGATAGGATCTGTACATTCAGTCATTTACGAGCCAAGTGAACCATTCTCCGGACCGTAAAACGGTGCGCGTTGTTCAGATGAACCATATACCCGGACTGTCATCCGTTGTTCATTGGACTCACTTTCCGGGCCGAAGCCGCGTTGTCCAGTGGATAAATATCCAGGGCTCCATTCATTCAGTCAAATGATTCGTTCAATCAAAGGAATCGATTAGTAATCGATAACATTCAAGATAAATAAACATGCATCAAGATGACCAATGGGACGAGATAATGTACAATATGATGACAATATATAAAAGGTGAGATAATGAATAACAAGATATTGTAAATTCCAGGCCAAATGCCAAAAGGGCTATATAACAAGAATTCGGTAGTACACCTCACTATATGCAGACAATATGAGCAATGAAACATTTGCACAACATGATAACATAAATGAAAGGTACGATATTGAATAACATTTACAGTAAGTTCCAGGCCAAATGCCAAAGAGGCTATATAGAAAGAAATCGGTAATACACCTCACCTCACTATTTGATGTCTTACTGGATTGGCTCGATTTTGAACCCAGATGTCAAATAAAGTCCTATAAACATAATATAAGTAATTTTGGTGTTTAGAAACCCAGATATGTAGTTGAACCTTCTGCAAATCATTTTTGTACAAAACTTGTCCGGATAATTTTAATCAAACATTTGAAAATTCATTAAAAATCAAGTTTAAGTCGAAACTTCACGAAACTTTCCAGAAATGCCTAAAATCAGTCCAGCAACGTTCTCCGACCGGAAATTTGTCAAACTCGTCGGCGCGTGTGGTACACGCGCCACCGTGCCGGCGCGTGGCCGTGCTCCGGCCGCCACGCGCGGCTGAAAAATTTACAGCAGGTTCGCCTCGTGTCGATCTACAATATTTGTTCAGAAAACATTTTGAAATTCCCAACGGATGTTACCCAGAATTTGATGTTTCGAAATGATTGACTTGGTGTTTTTGGTCGCCGAAAATCTGTTCGTACGGAGGCCGTTTGGGCGATCGGCCGACATACCCATAAACTTTAACACATTTTAACAACTTTCATTTAGACTCCAAGTTTAAAATCGTTTTATAAAGGCACGAAAGCGAAGCTTGAAACTGATACCTTGAAACGGATTTTTCTGGGCTTTGGCAGCTTAGTGTTCTTCGGGATTTTGATTTTCTGGACGAATTTGGATGCTGGTTTTTGAACACCTCCTACACTAAATGTTTGCTGGGTGTATAATGAGTGTTGTGTGAAAGTTTCGGATTTTTTTGGAGGAGGTTTGGTATTTTCCTCATAATTTTCCCTATTTCCACCCTATTTCCTACACTCTCTCTCTCTCAAACTTGCTCTTGATTTTGTGGGCTAAATCAGATGGAATGGGGGGGGGGGGGTATTTATAGGGGTTTTGCATGTATTGAGGCTTTAAAGAGTTGACATTTGTTGGGGCAATTGTATGACAAGTGTATACCTAATTCTTAATTAAATATTTTCTTTTATTAGTTAATATTATGGAATATAATTAAACATAAATTCATAAATTATTATTATTATTATTATTATTATTATTATTTTGTTTAGGATGATTATTTAGTAGCATTGAAGATAGCTTCAGATTATTTTTGTCCAATTTTGTAATTAATATTTTTGGGGTGTTACAAATAACGGGCACGGATGAAGTGCGTTGATGACGCACAGATTTGTCGGACACGTCTCGAGCCAATAATGTCACGATCAGAGGAGATTGTGTCTCGGATTTGAAGTGCATTAACTACCAGATTCAGCACTATAAATACAAGCATATTGTGCCATTGCAAAGGGTTGGGCTTTTTGGGCAAGAAAAAGCATAGTGTATTGTTTATTCGGCCTTTTTATTCTAGTTCTTTGCTTAATCTCATTGTCCAAATATCGTGTCATAGTTCTGTAATACATCAATGTTTATAGTGAAAATTTTATACTGGACAAGGTCCCGTGGTTTTTCCTTCGTGTTGAAGGTTTTTCATGTAAAAAATTATGGTGTCTTCTTATTTATTTTCTACAACACTTACTTTACTCCAGTCAAAAAATAACGAATCACATCATCATGTATCTTATAAAAAGCTAATATAGCTTTTAATTTCCCAATGTGTGAAAGTATCAACAACAATGGGCTATTAACTCTAATTCAATCCTATATGAAACTAACTATAAATCGGTTATATTGAAATGATTATTTTTCAGGTTTGTACTAATAATATTTTTTAAATGTAATTTTTTCTGGAGAATTTAAGAAAATAATTTTATATTTTATATAGAAGAGTCGTTCACCCTCGCAAACTTGTTGATTTCGCTGGGAAAGTAGAGTAATTTTCTATTCACTCGTCACTTATATATGCAAAGTTTTTCTCAAATATTATGTTATGTAGATGAATGATTCAAATGATTGGTTATCCATGCAATGAAATATATATTTTAAAATTATTTCAATAACATATATAATAATTTTACATTTTACTAAATAAAATATGAACAAAATACAAAAAGATTTGGATAGTTTTATTTTTTTGTGCAACTAAACACTGTCAAATAATGAAAAAAGTGTCTTCACCGGTGATCATTTGATCTTCATGGATTTACCATTTTTGTTTGGCTTCTTGTAGAAATAAGAATTTTTTTTTATATAGAGTATTTTTGGGGAAAAATTGCTCTGTTTTAGAGAATATATATAAATGTTACAGCTTTTGAATTTTATAAGGAGTATATATATATATATTATATTATATATATGTATGTGTGTGTCAGCTCATTATTGGAGAGAACTATTTATTGGAGTTATATTTTAGCTCATTATTTTACTCGTATATGTAGGGAACGGGTCCTACCCGAACCCATATTGCACTTTCCCCCCGCTATATACTTACATAAGTATATACATACATATATATTTTTTTATATATATACTTATTTTAAAAAATTAATATCATATATACATTTAACTTCTTTGGATGAATCATGAAGTAACATTATTTAATTTTATATAAAACTCATGAGAAGTTGGATATTTTGAAGGGAATGAGACTTAATAAATAAATATTAGGTAATTTAAAAATAATTTTAAAATGCTTATTATAAATATTTACTAGAGAAAACATAAAATTCAATAACAAAACTCAATTGTGCTTCAAAATTATTTCTAGCTAATTTTTTTAAAAAGAAGAATTGTTTCCGGGGCGGGGCGCGACGGGCATGGGGTTTTTTTGGTAGCTGATGGGGTCCTGGGTTTGGTCAGAAGCCATCTATATATATTATGCATATGTTTTCTTTAAAAATCTTTTAAATATCTATTGGTTTAGTATCGAGGATTCAATATTGCTCGACCAAAAACAATTTTCACATACTATTGTTACTAAATCCCTAAATTCGAGCAATGTTCAAACTCGGACAAGTTATTGGCAAGCTAGCCAGGTCCGATCCATATGACGAGCCGAGACCTCTAGCTTGGGTCCATCTGAAGTGGTATAAAAATCAAGCTATAACCCCCGAACGACTCGGAATGTTCATGCACACACTGATGTCTAACTTTTAAGCATCAGTTTCACTCTCATTAGATCCTAGAGAAGTACATTATTTAACACAGACAAAAAATCTGACCGATTATGATACGTGGATCAAGTGTGGGCTGATTCCGGGTCGGCCCACTAACTCACTAAGCCACGAGATATCTGACAACACAAACCTCCAAAAAGGCTTTTTGATTGACCTCAATAAAATCAAATTGCCACCATAATTATAAATAAATGTCCAATTTTCCCTACTCCTCCCACTTTACTTATGCAAAGAGTGGACCTATTGTGTCGAGGCACTTGGCTCCAATACAAAACTCGAGATCTTCAAACGAAAAGAAACACCGCGGGACCTAGTACAGTATGAATTCTACTATAAACAATGATATTTACCATGCTTTTCTGTATAAGAAATGGACATAAAAATATAAGGATCGATTTTCTCCCATCTTCCATGAAGAGCCGAGAGTTCCCCCCAAAAATGATACCCCCCAAATGAAGAGCCGAGCCCCCTCTAATAACTAGCCCCCCCTCTTAAATTTAGCCCTCTAATTAGCCATTAACTCCTCCACTAACATCTCTCTAATCATTCCCCTTAATGGCTCTTCCATCACTTGTGCCATTAACCCCACTAATTCCTCCTTCATGTCCGGAAAATCCGGGTTGATTAACCGATACGACCGGGTCTTATGCCGCTGTTTGACCACGTGGAACCGAGAAGAGTATCATCCTCTTCGGGTATTTTCCTGTTCGGACACTTTCTTGTTCGGGCACTGCTTTTTACCCGATGTGGTATAATTTTCCCACTCAAATATATCCTAAAATCTTTTTTGACACTTCATAAATATCTATTTGGAGTTTTTGAGTTACATTTCCCGATCGAAATATATTGATTTTCTTTTTTTTCCCCCGATTTGGGCTCAATTACTCAATAAAGTGTGTAGATTTTCCCTTTCTTAAAGTATGTGTCTATAATAATTGTAGAAATGAATTCAAATTTTGGTTATGATGTTCCATGTACCAAAAAAATATAAGCACTCTTACCCTTGGTAAAACTAATTTTTTTTTCTTGTCCAATTATTGGCCACCTCCAAATAAATACATCAAACTTTAAAAAAAATGAATAAATTAATTAACACAATTATTTATTTAAATAAAACCTGTAGACCCCCCACTTTGAGAAACGATCACCTCGATTACCTAATATATACACATACAACTACTGAGATCCTCACAACATATTGTTTATTATTTTATCAGCATCACTCCTATCAAACAATATTATTAGTCACTCAAAACCACCGCCACTCCTCCACAGCCCGCCACCTTCCTCCGTCATGAAACCCGCCGGAAAAACACCCATTGAAATCATTCCGGCTGAGATGTAGCCGTCTAGTGAAGGAACAACAGACAAGATTCTACATACTCCGTCGATGCATCACCATGCTAGTTTGTTGGCAAGACTGTAATGATTATTGATCTTCTATATTCACAAATCAGTAGTCATGATTTTCTTAGAAATTTAATTTTGTATATTATATTTATATCGTGATTATTCTTACCTTAAAACATTAGTAGTTATTGATAGAACATAAAAAAATGTAAAATAGAATATTATTTATCGACTTTCGCTTAAAATAATATTAATTTCAGGTTCAACTAAGGGAAAACAATTTATGTATTAATACTTTTTTATAGTTTTTTAAAGAAATACATTAAAATATCCCAATATAACATAATGTTTTTATTACACAGGTATTTGAATTAGGAATGACAACGGGGCGGGTATGGGATGGGTTTGGCCAATCCCAGGACCCGCCCCGCTACACATAAAATCCGGACCCGCCCCGCCCTGCTTAGACCCGCGAACCCGGCGGGTTTACACGCCCCCGCCCAGGTTCAAGATTTTTTTTATTTTTTTTAAAAAAATTAGTTAAAAATCAATTTTGAAACACAAAAGTTGAGTTTTGCGATTAAATTTAATGTTTTCTCTAGTAAAAATAAGCATTGTAAAACTATCTCTAAGCTACTTAATATTTATTAATTTGCTCTTATTTCCTTCAAAATGTCCAACTTCTTTATCATGAACACATAAATTTTGATATAAAATTAAATAATGACACTTTATGATTCAATCAAAGAAGTAAAATGTATAATTAATATCATATTTTAAAAATAAAAATAAAAATGTATAGCGGGGCGGGTCCGGGGCGGGTTCGGCCAATCCCAGGACCCGCCCGCCCCTCTTCCAACCCGGTTGAAGCGGGTCCAGACCGGCCCGGTGGAGCGGGTGAATGCGGGTCCGAGTTTGGACTCGTCCCATTGCCATACCTATTTGGAATCTTCCAACAACTATTTTTGTTTTATTCTAAAAAGGGAGAGAGTACTATTAATTTATATGCCAAAATAAATGAAATCTTTGGAAAAAATTTCAGAGTTTGCTTCAAAATATCAGGAATAAAATATATTCCCGATATTGATGATTCAAGAACGTCGGTGATTGAGATATCATACAAAGACTGAACTTGCCGGTGCATTTACAATTCGACCTAGAAGTTTACTACAATTAATAGCATCTCAATACAATTATCTCAAATGATGTTTAAGAAAGCATTAAATATTATGATCACATGATTCCTCTTCTGAATGTGGATATGGTGAAATCGTCCAATCTGTTGAATCACTCTTCTGATATTCGATTATCTGACGATAATAGCCCAACAACAACTAACTACTGCTAAGTTTTTAATCTCAATCGATTATTGAGCGATCGCGATTATTGAGGCGGACTTTTATTAAAAAATAATAAAATAATTACATACTTTGGCCAAATAGTTAACGAAAAAATCTGAAAAAAAAATAAAATAAAAAAAAAATAAAAAAAATTGTTCCGTAACGGTCGATCCATGACGCGAAATCACCTATATAATACATTTCTACGAATAAACATTAGTGACATTAGTGACGCTCCATGATTTTAATTTTATAAAATAAATCATAAGGGAAGTTCTGCTCATTTTCAAATCACGTGGATATAAGTTGCACCTGATCAAAATCATATGAAATAAATTGACACAAAATCTGCGAATTTTTTTCTTCTAATTTTAGGTTCAATTTACCCTCTTATGGTATTATTTATGTGCAATTTACTCTCTCAATGATATCATTGACCTTGTAACATGTAATTTAAAAACGTAAACACAAGATATGACGAGTGTAACAAAAATCATACACAAATTATGTGTTTTACACCTATTTTCAAACCAAATAAGGATAAACTGCATATTTTCAAAATTACTCGGGATTTTCATGGCAAAAAACCTCTATACTAATGCTAAATGGACCACATAGAATCTAATTAAACCGCAATTAATCATGCCTTCAAGTCAAATCCATTTTAACAAAAAACTTTCACCGTGGGAGCTGTCGTTCCTGTTTCGGAACGGACACAGCCATTTTTGAATATATGTACAGACACACATACTCAAGAGTTGGTGGAAACTAACTGAAGTATGTATGTGTTAGAGACCCAATTACTCAATCAAGAAGTAGCCAAACTAGTCAAGAATATAATCAAACCCCTTTTTGTAATTATCTTCCTAAAATTTAGTAGGAGTTGTCACAATCCACAGTTTGAGGATAGGATTACGACAAGATGGCCAAATATAATCAAGTTCAAAAGAGTGCGAAGCAACTAGTCTAACCATGTCCTCAATTTTCAATGGTAAAGCTTAAAATGGACCCTTTTATCTCAAATTACATCATATGGGATTGTCCCCTAGGATGTTGGTCAGTCTAATCAAATCTACCAAATATCACTCACACATTATCTCTACACATGGAGACCACTGTGGACGACGACTCATGATTAATCACTCACGCTTACACTAAAATTATAATTTCCAATGTAAAAATAGTTATGAGATTAGTGGTTAACCTTATTTATTTTAAAATTAATTGAAATAGAACCAATATTTATGTAATTATGGGCTCAATATATGTTATAGTGAGTGAATTCCATAATGTTTAGCATATACTATTAGATTTATATTTATATAAGCATGGTCAATTCTCAATATATTTCATGTATATTCTAAGATCTTGTAATTGTCATTAAACTTATTTTAATAAACACTTAACTTGTAAGGTGTCAAACAGCGTAGAAACTGTTCATAAGTTATTTTAAAGAGTTTAACCACAGTCAAATATTCCTTAATATGATATGTAAGGTACTGATGGAGCCACCATGGATGAACTTTCTTTCATGTATGTATATAAGATTTTTTTTTATCACAGGAAATGAGGGGATTTTGTTATAATAAGACTCAAACCTGGGTCAATCTCACTTTGAGGAATGCTGATAACAATTAGACTATGTTTTTGGTGTCTCCATGCATAAGATTTTGACTAGAGTAAAAGAAAGAGAAAAACTGAATTATTTTTTTGAGTGTATATAGACAACATGAAATAATATGCATATAAGCAAGGTTGAATCTAGACATAAGGTTGATAGGACACAATTTATGATTTTTTTGATGGAGCAAAACTATAGGATTTCAAAAATATACATATATATATAATTTTTTTAAGAGACAACCATCTCTTATTAAATTCACCCGTGCATATAAGGTACCATCTATAAAATGTTCAATCAAACATATACATCACTGTTAGATAGAAGTGTAAAAGAAGGGGTCTCAAAATCCTATTACCAAAAGCATCCATTATAATAAACGTAATTATAAATTTCAAAAATGGATCATCAGTAGAGCTGCCACATCAGCTCTTGGAGGTTACATAAAACCGGCGATGTGTTTTGGTGATTTATGTCAGCTCCGTGGAGGTTACCGTCGATGCGTTTCAGCGATTTTTGTAACCCTGTACGAATCCATTTTCGAATTTTATTGTTACGTATATTATAATGGATAGTTTTGGTAATATGATTCTTTTACACTTGATGTATATGTTGAATATATATTATCAAATATAATTTAAAATTATACTCATTTGAGTCATCTCAAAAACCCACAAAAAGCAAAAAAATCTATCTATCACTCCAAAAGAAATTTTTGTGTCACGTTTTACACACAATCCAATTATCTTAATTTAGATATATTTTATATTATTCATACTTCTCTTCAATCACCATTCAATGATAAACTGATATTCCCAAGCGTTGATTAAATTTTTCGCCCAATCCAATTTCTTCGCTCCAAACCCTGATATCTGAAGGATAAATTTCTTTCACACAGATACGATTTCATTCCGGAAATATTCCGGTGCTATGGGTTGCTCATCATCCGTTCCAGGTGTGTCAGCATTAATCTAGGGTTTAGATTATTTTCTCGACCTCAGTTTTTAGAATTTATATTTCTGAATCTGTTCCATTTTGTCATTAATATATGTTCTTAAACTAAAAAAATATAGAATTCATCAATATAGTTCGCAATCTGTTTCGCCTTTATAATTGACTACGATAATTCCTGCCTTTTTCCTCGCTCCTACGAGTTTCGACTTTCATACGTTTTGTCAAAAATAATATTGAATGTTATTAATGATGTTTTTTTTTTTTCAAATTTTGTTTTGACCAGATAAAAATTCAGGAAGGTTGGGAGGTCTAAATGTAGAAAATGGAGGATTGAATGATGTGAATAACCTCAAAGTTAAGGTAAATTTTGTGCTTGCTTATTGATTGTCAGTGTTGAATTTACTGAAAAAGTTGATATTAAGAACATCGTGTTTGAGTGAGGTTTGCTAACTAGGCGTTCATGGGACAAGTAATGGCTCTTTATTACCTGTGAATCAGGGGATGCCTACCAGTGTATGAGAGCTTTCCTACATTCATATTCCACTTCCACTTCTCAGATACTGTATATTTTGAAGTTCGAACCATCCCACTCCTTTCCACCGTCTTCCCAATTTTGTCCGAAATTAACTAAATATCACGATCTTATCATCAGGTGAAGGTTGAAAATCATCATGGGTATACAGTTATTTTATTATGGTCTGCCCAAAAGTATCGTATAGGACACTCTAATGGGTAGTGGACTTCCAAGCATTTTGCCTTTCATATTAAGAGTCTATTGAGATGTTAACTGATTTCTGTCTGCTGTGGAGCCTTTACATCAGTTTAACGGCTTCTGACTTTGGATATTTTATTCGAAAACTAGTTGTTAGCCTGCCTTCTCTGGCTTTTTTTTGTTGTTGCACATGTTTTAATGAATGAGCTGATTTGGTGACAGAATGTTTTGAGCATTACTAACTGCGCTGCTTGTTATCATTAAATACCTAATCCTTTGGGCCGCCACTTAGTTAGTTTTAGTGTTCTGACAATCCTTGAGCAATGCATTTTACTTGACTTGCTTGCTCAGGGTGCGACTGCTACCAACCTGATCCATGAGAGCTAATGGCTATGCAAGAAATGCCTTTTAACATTTAAAAAATTTGGCTGCTTGGTGTATTCCTTGATGCTCGTCTGGTTGGGATAAAGAGTTCAGACACTTAATTGTGTGAATAGTGAGACTTCCTTATATCAATTGGTAAAGGAAGGTTTGAACTGATATTTGGTTGCTAATGCTCTAGGCAGTTGAGTTGTTG
Organism: Haberlea rhodopensis; assembly: GCA_907163345.1. Taxonomy (NCBI): domain Eukaryota; kingdom Viridiplantae; phylum Streptophyta; class Magnoliopsida; order Lamiales; family Gesneriaceae; genus Haberlea; species Haberlea rhodopensis. Next base: position 5,210,414 of record CAJQUN010000024.1, on the reverse strand, counting down.
ACTAGTGTTTCTCGTGTGTTCTAACTTTTAAAGCTTAAAGTTTAAATTACTACAGGTGCGATTATTTGAGAAAATATAAGAAATTTTCTTTGGGGCAATTGCACCGAGTCTAAATCAAAGAATCCAGTTCATCAGAATTTGGAAGAAAGTTTGTAAACCTTCTAGCAAGGGAAGGCATGGTATCGAAAATTAGTGGCTATGGAGTTGTGGAGTTTTCATTGAAAGAGAATTATCTATAGCACAATGGTGGTAGTAAGAAATGAGTCTTTTTTGGGGGTATTGGTTCTCGGCATTTCCAAGCGGTGTCTCTCCTGTGTCCTTGTAAAGCAACTAAGGATTTTACATACTCATTCAAGGATGACATTAGGTGGAAAGTAGGGGACGGGCATATATGAAGATTCTGGGAAGATGGGCTGTGGCTTTTAATGAGAGATTCCTTGTCGCCTATGAATCATCTACCTGACACAATGACCCTAATTTGAATTTTTTTGCAGTTGATGATAACCTGGCTGTAATTTGGAATCTTCACTTTGAAGGGAGTGAGGATTTATGGGAGGACGAGGGAGTTCAGTCTTCATTATATTGTTGAGAGCATTTTATATTGTGCATGTGCTTGGTTTTAAGGGTGATTTTGAAGAGAAAGCGACATTAACAAGATGCCATTAAGTACATTTGCATGGTCAAGCTGCGAAAGAAACGAAATTATGGACCTGAATAGTATTTTAGGGATTAAAGAAATAAATAATATCTAATAATACTGGGCTAGGATTTAATTAATCTGCTTCGGCTATGTATAGAATCAGTTTCCATCTACTGAACTGTGCGAATTGCAATTTTAACTTTTAAACATGACAGGCATGTATACCTATGGCACCATTTCTGTTGAGATAGTGAGTCTGTATGCTGCCATCATCACCTCACCACCTCTGTTTTTCCCTGATTATGGTTGTTAATTACTACTGGATTCAGACCCTTTGGTCTATAATTTTGCCAAAAGCATGACATTTTTTATTTTGAGGTTTTTTTCTGAAGTGAATTGGATAAAATGTTGAAAGAACTAAAAAGCATCTGCTTTTGTGCCCTTATTAGTTTCCATTATCTCCACAGCTGGTGCTCTTAGGTGATTCTGGGGTTGGGAAAAGCTGCATTGTTCTTCGATTTGTTCGTGGTCAGTTTGATCCAACATCTAAGGTAAATGATAATGTATATTATGGACATAGGTTGATGTGAATGCTAAACAGTGCTCATTAAATTTGTAACTATTGGATAAATGGCATATTATAGAAGTTGGATTGTGTGATTGTCAGATGGATCTATCCAAACTTGTAACATGTTTGACAGGTCACCGTTGGAGCATCTTTCTTGTCTCAGACAATAGCCTTGCAAGATTCAACTACAGTGAAATTTGAAATATGGGACACTGCTGGACAAGAAAGGTTTCTTTTTACCAATCAATCTCCCTGTCCAGTCCCTTCTGATGAGGTTTGTGCAAACGATTTGACATACTATTGTCGCTGTGCAGGTATGCCGCACTGGCGCCTCTGTATTACCGAGGTGCTGCAGTTGCCGTAGTTGTATATGATATTACTAGTCCCGAATCATTTACCAAGGCACAGTACTGGGTCAAGGTATGTCCAAGAGATCCACATTGTGTATCCCCAAATACGCCAAAAAGACGAGATAAACCTACTCAGACTATGCATTTAGTTGTTGAAATTCAGCTTTAAAGTTTGATTGTAGCATCTGATGTAGGTTTTGTAACATTAAAACCTATATAGCAACCAATTAAATGTTGTTAGAATATGAAGCTGTATTGTTCATTCAGTGCCCATTTTTGTACTTATTCTACACTCACAACAATGTCATAGATTTTACCCTGCAGAACAACCTGCCATTTTCCTGTATTATAATTTGACAATTATTGAAATTATAGGAGTTACAAAAGCATGGAAGCCCAGACATAGTCATGGCTCTCGTAGGTAATAAAGCTGATCTTCTTGAAAAAAGAGAAGTACCAGTTCAAGTAAGCACATAAGTTCTACATTAGATTTCCCTTCTCCTGTTGGCATTTTTTTGGTTTATCAAACTGTAGCTCTCTTGTATATTTCGAAGGATGGAAATGACTATGCTGAAAAGAACGGAATGTTCTTTATAGAGACCTCTGCCAAGACTGCAGACAATATAAACCAACTCTTTGAGGTAAATTTCTTACCTCGTTTTTTTTTGTAACATTCATTTTTATGCAATCTTTAGCATCCATGGGCCATCTATGTTGACATCTAATGGTCAAATTGTTCTTTCTGTCTCTTCACATTGTAACAATGTGAAGAAGTTTTTCCCCCTCGCAAAACCCAAGAAGTCGATGCTTGCAAGTGCACGCAGCTCCATGTTCCTTTTGTCATAAAGCATAGAGCGATTGGCATTTTACCCTCCCATGGTTTTGCTAATAGACATTTTATCATCCTAGGTTGTAAATAGGCGAAACACCCTTAGAGCTAATGACATTTACCCCATGTGTTTTTGTAAATAGGTGGATTTTATCCCAGCGAAAATTAGGTGCATTTTACCTCTTAAAGATATAATTGACATTTTAACATGCAATTTAAAACTCAGACACATAAGGAGGTCGTGTCACGCAAATCATACTCGCGGGTGTTATTTTTCACATATTCATAAACCACATGGGGTAAGCTGCTTATTACCAAACTACATGGGGTTAATTACCTATTTGTAAAATCACGTGGGCTTTCCTGCCAAAAACCCCTAAAATACAAGCTATTTGGTTTCATGCGCTGTGGAATTTAACTCGGTTTTGATGTGACGAATCTTGATTATATTAGACTGATACTTTTTTTTGGATGTTTTAATGGGTAGGAAATTGCCAAGAGACTGCCACGGCCATCTTCATGAGTTTGCGTTTACCGGAATTCAATTTGTGTGCTGCAGATTGCTCAATCTTCCTGTACCGTGTCATCTATTGTGCTTTTTTAGTTAAATACACAAGTGCTTGCGTTCCACAATCTAAATCGAAGATAAAATGTGCTCTGAACCTGTGGTAACTTAACTATGTAACAGTCAATATTTGAAATTAATAAAACGTGACATTTGCATGTGATTTTTTTATACACGAACTTTAACACAGTACAAGGGCGTGATCAAGATTTTGATAATATCTAGTCCTTCTTGAAATTTAAAAAAATAGGAGAGGCTCCAGTTTTGAAAAAAAGGATTTAAACACGAAATTATTGTCATTTTCAATCGTGGGCAGTTAAACTGCCTTGATCACTAATAAAGACGTGGGGCCAGTCATCGATGCGAAGTAAAACAAGATGAATGTTGTGCCCAAATCTCAAAAAATTCATGCAGCTGCAAATTGCAAAACATCTGACATAAGGATGTAAACGAAAAGAAAAAATCACGATTAAACCTGACTCGAAATAAAAAAGATCCGCACAAAAGCCAAGAACATCTCCCCAGCTCTTGTGAAAGTCTCTCATGTGAACAATTTTTTCAAGAATTTAAGATAAAATTAGCTAGAAACAACATTTATATAAATCTCAAGTAATTCAGACAAAATCTGCAGTGTTGAACAACACCGAAAGTTCCAAATCTAATTGTTGTTTGCAGAACCATAGGTGAATGTGCCAAACTTAAAAATAACTTAAGTAATGAAATGAAACACAAAAAAAAGGGGATTTAAATAATACCTAAGAGACAATGATGAGGAAAAAAAAGAGTGTCGGAAAGCACTTCGTAGCATTATGCCCATAAATATATAGAACACTAGCACCACGTAGCAAACTAGTTTGCTTCCACGTTACAGTAGGCCAGTCATTTTCCCAAATAGCATGAAAGCATTTATTACGACGGAAATCCATAGCTGTAACCCTAGGGTTCGACCGGAGGATTGTTTGAAGGGTCAGCTTGAGCATCATTGTTGACAAGATAGGCAGCTGCTACCAAAGGAACCTGCTCTGCTGGCTCAACTCCAGAAAATGCATTGCCTCCGGTACCAGGAGACGTCAAGGATGTTTCGGACTTGGGGGGCACAACCTCAATTTTTGGTGGGGAAACATTTACCTGATCAAATTTTGTTTTGCGTGGTGGCCTTCTCTCGTATCTATCATAGCTGCGGCTGCGGCTGCGGCTGGGACTACGGCTGCGAGACCAGCTTCGACTTCGGCTTCGACTCCTGCTTCTGCTATAACTCCTACCTCTGCTACGGCTTCTGCTAGAGCTTCGGCTTCGACTGGAACCCCATGTTCGAACTCTATCAGGGCTCCGGCTGAAACTCCGACCCCTATTTCTATCAGGGCCATCTCTTCGACTATCGAATCGCCCCCGCCCACGGCCTCGTCCTCTCACATCTAAATTGTTGAAGCGATCATGTGCGCCACGCCCGCCCCTGTCCCATCCCAATCGAGTACCTGAAGGGCCACCATCCCTCCCACCACCACGACCACCAAAATTTCCATCTCTCATCCCTCCTCGTCCATCAAATCCACCATCCCTCACCCCTCCACGTCCGCCAAAGTTGTCACCTCTCATTCCACCTCCTCGACCACCAAAGCCACCATCCCTCATGCCTCCACGACCACCAAAGCCACCATCTCGTATCCCACCACGACCACCAAAGCCATCTCTCGTGCCACCACGACCACCAGAATCCCAACGGCCACCACCACCACCACCACCACCACCAGGATCATATCGGTTCATGGGACCTCGATCTTTACCAAAACCAGGCCCGCCACGTAAAGCTATATCTCTCACCTCAGGAGGCACATGCTGGTTGGCCCCCTCCAAAACTTTAACAAGATCAGGAGCATGTTTCCAGTCTTGCTCAGAGATAAAGGTGTACGAAATACCTGTAGCACCTGCTCTCCCAGTTCTTCCAATTCGGTGGACATAGTCCTCAATCCCAGTTGGAAAGTCATAATTGATCACTACCCTGTGACAAGATGGTTTTGAAAGGCGTAAAGAGCAAAAAAATTAAGATATCAAAACTGATTGACAGAAGTGTCAAAAGGAGGAAACACACACTACAGGCATTAAAGGTTATAATCCAAATGATACGAAGAATTCTAAAGTAAACATTTTTAGAGCACGGAAAGAACTGAATAAAAAATGAAAGTTCCAGACCTTATGTCTCTTATGTCAAGCCCCCGAGCAGCAACATCAGTGGCGACCAGAACTGGGGACTTCCCACTTCGGAATTGATTCAGAACCCAGTCTCTCTCACCCTGAGATTTGTCTCCATGAATTACAGCTGCTCCAAAGTTCCGTCCAAGACTACGTGCCAGCTGGTCACACAACTTTTTAGTGGAACAAAAAATTATACATTTAGAACCACGTTCTTGGGATCTAATAATTTGCTCCAAGCGTCTTTGCTTCTCCATTTCTGGGACTACTTCCACATGCTATTGGAGCAAAGTAGTTTTTAGTTAATGGAAATAATACAATTACTAAACAGAGTTCTTGCAATCAATGAAGTAATGCAACTTCTGAAATCTATAAACACGTGTAATAAACTCCGAACATGACAAACACAAAAAACCCAAAATTCTGAATATAATACCCGAATTTAGCAAAAAAGTAAGTCTGGTATATTATCCCAGTTCTATTTAAACCAGTTAAACTAATAGCAATAGATTGATATGTTGAACACAATGCTTTTAGTGCTTGAATGCAACTAATGGAAACAGTCATCACATGCATCAAAATTATCAGATTCCATAAACAAGGAGTACTAAAAAAATGGATTCACCAAATGGAATAGCAACACTAGTCGAATCACACACTCGTAGCCATTAAGCCACTTAGTTTTACACTAAAGGGCAAACCAGGTGCACGAAGCTCCCGCCATGAGTGGGGTACGGGAAGGGTTTTTTTACATAAATACCTGTGTGATAGCCTTATTCGCAGTAAGTTCATCAACACTGCCAATGTTGACCTGCACTGGATTTACTAGTAAATCGCTTGCTATTTTTCTAACTTCCTTAGGCCAGGTTGCAGTGTACATAAGAGTTTGCCTTCTTGGAGGTAACTCATTGACAATTTTACGAATCTGTGGCTCAAAACCCATATCAAGCATTCTATCAGCCTCGTCAAGAATGAGAAAAGAAATCTGTCTAAAGTCAATCCTCTTCATTTCAAGGATGTCATTCAGACGACCCGGAGTTGCCACAACAATATCCGCCCCTCGATCTAGCTCTTTTAACTGAAGACCTTTTGGAACACCACCATACAAGCACTGAAATAAAGCAACAACTCGAACTCTTCATCTATAACAACTAAAGCAATAATTGATCAGTCCATTAGCCAATAAGAAAAGATTTGAAAGTCAACCGTGCATGAAACCCTAGATGATCGACCAAACTTGAGTACTTCATCCTGGATTTGGGTGGCAAGCTCCCTGGTCGGAGACAAAACCAACACAGTTGGACCATGCTGAGGATTGTTTTGTCGTCGTCTCAGATGAATGAATGCAGGAATAAGATAACCAAGTGTTTTGCCAGAACCTGTCTTCGCGATAGCGACTATATCCCTGTTCTGTAAAGCAATAGGCCATGTTTGTGCCTGAATGGGCGTGGGAGCAGAGAAACCAGCGAAATGCATCTGCAAAAAATAAAGTAATTCAGAAGACTGTTTCGTACAAGCAGCGTTAAAGAGATCGTAAAGTTTAACCTACATTAAGTATAATGTTGGGGAAGGAAATAAAATCAAATAAAAATATATTTGCTCGAAGGGGTTTGTGGTTGCTTACTGAAGCAACTCGAGGCAACAAAAAGGAGCAATTAAAAGAGAAGAAACGGAGCCAATTAGCTAGAAATCCCAGTCACATATTTATTGTGAATTGGATACCGGGCACCAACCACCCCTCAAGAAGCAGTGCCCAATGAAGGCTCCAACAGTCGATTAGCACCCTCAAACACTCAGAATAGTTGTTGCACAGAAATGCGCATAGCAGTGCAGCGTACGACATGTGCTCACCCTCTGGAGCAGATATCGCACCTGCGACAATTTAGAATTGATGAGCTAAAAGAAAGAAATTTGCAAATGAAACATTTAGCAGGGCATAAGGAACATCACCTCTGCATCACATGTACATTTTCAAAAATTAATCCAATTAAGGCTCAAGCACTTACCTCCTGTAGTAATTCTGGCGGAAATCCAGTGGCTTCAAAAGTCATGAATGGAGCTGGAACATCTTCACCCTGAACAATATAAACAAAGCATCAGTAACCGATTTAATATGATTGAACATCCGTTTGCGTACAAAATATTGGAAAAAATAATTAATACAGCAGCCAAAACTATCTCACTGCAAAGACAATTATGTGGGGGTAAAGTAAATCAACACATTATGCAAGATGTCACTAATACAAACCAATATGTGCATCTTGTCCTGATATATATATATATATATATATATATATATATATATATGTATATATATATATATGTATATATATATATATGTATATATATATATGTATATATATATATATGTATATATATATATACCCCATTTTAAAAGAAGTTTCATCTTGTCCATGTTTAATTATCTATGGAGTTATGCATAAATGCATGAAATTAGATTGAACCAATGGAGTAGCTTATCGCCTTTGTCACACCTTTCAAGATAATGGATTTGTTACGGCATGACATATCATGTGTGCGGTACACATTATCAAGTACGAACTTCTACCTCAAAACACATGAATGTTGTCCTTTTGGTAGCAAGAAAGATGGGCAACGCAACTACCTTATGCCTTTTTAACCCTTCTACAAGGTTTAAAGTTAAATCCAGCTACTAACAACCTGTCACATTAACATTTGGCTACACTAATATAAGCATAACTGTTGTTTCCTCTAGGAACTTAGCTATTAAAAAGTAAAAAACCGAGGTAAGATAAAATGAACAAACCGTGGCTGTTACTTCATGCTTCTGACGATAAATTTCTGCTGCTGATAAATGAATAGGATCTGAAGGTCCCATCATTGCTGAAGGAGGTCTCTGAAAAGCATTGCTTGGAAAGGGAGGGGGGGCTCCAGAAGCATGGCTATAGACACCATGCAAAGCAGGCCCTCCAGAAGGACCAGGACCATTCAATCTTCCTGGGACACTATGAGTGGCATTTTGAGTAAAATCACCCATCCTCGTTTCCTGGTAATAAAAGAACTAGTATTAACGAACATCCAACTAAGGATTTTGTCGCCACATGAAGCATATAGAATATGCAATTAGCAAGAACAATACTCAACAACTAGTTTTCATGAACTGTCATTAGCATATGAGCATACACCCATGTCAAATATTCAGTTAAGAATGTCTTGTTTTCCCATGTTTATCGACAAAGAATTTACCTGTTGATTTCTTGCCATGGGTAAAGGAGCAAGCTTGGGCAACTGATGCATCGCAGGGTCACCCTTGTTACTGCTATAGTTAAAATCATTTCCAGCTCTTCCAAGATGGTTTTCTTCATAAGCCATCTTTGATACAACGGGAGGCAGATTCTGCTGCTGGCTATGCATCACCCCAGGGTCCATCTGATTTGGAAATCTAGAACCATGCTGTGAATGTGCTAAGTCTGTCCCAGCTTGATGCACCTGAAGCGAAGGGTTGGTTTGTTGCATGTTGACACCATACATGGTAATTTGGTTTGGCGTAGTGCTCATATGTGATGCTTGAGTGGAACTTGTTACTGCAGACAAGTTTTGCATTGATGGAGCCCCCGTTTGCTGAACCTGTGCAGCTGAAAACCCAGCTTTCTTCCCTTGTTGATACTCTATATCCTCTATCTGAGGAATTCCATTTTTCTGTTCTTGGGGATGGGGAAACTGTTGCCCTTGCATCATATGCTGGTGGGCAGCAGAAAAACCAGTGTGCTTTCCATGATGAAAGCTATCGTCATCTCTCTGAACAAGTCCCATTACTTGCTCTTGTTGGTGAGGTAACTGTGACCCCGGCATTAAATGCTGAGATGGCTGCAAGGAACTTTGTGGACCCTGTGGAGGCATGCTCTGTTGGTGAACCGTGTATGGTGCCTGATGAGGGTTAAATTGGAAACCATGCGGGTTTCCCATCTGAGAGCTTGAATACATTTGACCTTGTGGACCACGAGGCATTTGCAGCATCTGTTGATAAGATGCTTGGCTACCTGGCTGTGTGGGAATATGTGGTGTGGGTTGTGAAGTTCCAAGCTGACCTGCCTGTGTCGGCAGTTGCCCCAACTGGGATGGCACTTGTTGACCAGGCTGCTGCACTATTTGTGTCCTAATTTGTTCAGGTGCTAAATGACCCTGCTGCTGTATCCCGGGCCCCAAGTGTGATCCCTGCAGCTGACCAGGTGGTGGCACTTGATGTTGAGAAACCTGTGGTGTTAGCTGAATGTGCTGCTGGGATGATGAGGCGATAAGTTGCCCTTGTGGCATCTGGGCCTGTGTATTTTGCCGGTTTTGAAAACCATCTGATTGCAATGTTCTGGTTGATGGTATAGGATTTAGCTTGGGGGTAGGAGCTGCAGGTGGTGGACCTGTTGGCAACGGTGGTGGTAAAGCTGTCGGTTTTTCATACTGAGTGACATTTGTTTCAGGATTCCAGTAATATAAGACGCCTGTACCTCCATCTATCAATCCTTTCCAAGGTTGAGGTAGAGTAGGATCTTCCGGTGCGTATCTGGGGCCATGTGTACTGGGGGATGCCTCTGCAGAAGCCATTCCAATTTGACACCCTAGCATAGAAATTGAAATTAATTTCAAGAAAGAAACAAAGTAAAAGGAATTAAAGCTCGATCAAGATAGCGACCAAAATCACACAGCAGTTACACTGATTTTTTTTTTACCACGATAATAATAAAAAATAAAATAATACAATTCTACAGGTCACGAAAATTGACCTAAAACGGCTCACCACACTCTTAAGTCCGCTTGGTGAGTATAAAAATAGCTCCAGTAGGCAAATCAGTTACTTACCTCTCCATTATATATATAAAATTGATATCAAAACAGCCATATCAGATTTCCCACTAAAGTGATTTAAAAAAAAAATCCACTAAAGTAGCTTACAAAAAAGCCATTGAAGCAAAATTTCATAAAAGAATATGCTCCATATATCTACTAAATAATCGAATGCATTTGGATTTTAAAATGAAAAATGCGAAATTCTCCAAATTAAATTCATTGAAACCCTCGAACGTATTCACGATGAATTAATGAAAAATATAAACAGCGATTTCGGAATCCAACACTAAACTATCAATTTTGATTAATCATCTTTCTGCGCCGCTTTAATCTTAGGAATTTCTCTGGCCAAAAGTCGTCGATTAACATTAAATAAGCTCAAAAAATAGCAATATAAACACATAAATAAATCTCGATACTTACTTAAAATCCGACCTAAACAGGTCCCCCCAACTTCACCTCTCCCGGAGAAATTTTGGATTATAGAATTACGGATGGGAGGATTCGATTTTATGTTTTTTATGAAACTAGATGGGAGGATACGATTTATATATCAAGGTTAGGGTTCCAAGTGGAGTAATTGTCTGGTTGCGGGTGTATACTTTCTAGCTTGCGAAACGAAACTAACACCATCTTTTTTAATTTTTTTATTTTATTTTAAGAAATTATTATTTTCTGTATAATTATATATTTTCCAAGCAGATGAGATGAACGGGTTAGTTAGGTTTATAATCTCCGTCAATAAACTTTTTTGATATATAACTTTATTTTATTTTTTTTGAAAAATAACCTTCATTTATTGCAAAAATATTTTTCTCATGGTTAGGGAATCGAACACTATCTACATCAACTCCGTAAATAAAAACAATACAATCGATATCGATAAAAAAAATACAATCGAAGACGGTGCCAAGTGGCGAAAACAACGCCATTTGCGGACGATATATGCGGTGCCAACGACGTTACAGGGATGACTTATTTGTTGAAGGACTTCTCAAATGGGTCATACATAAAACCCGAAACAAACATAATTTGTTTAAGAAGAAAAAGTAATTACACCTGAAAAGCTTATTTTCTCCGAAAATGGTAATTTTGGGTCTCTTTCTTGAAGTGAACCGAGCATTGAGGTAATCCCGAAGCGAATTTCGCTAATTTTAATGTATGATGCAGAAGAAAAAAAACTGAAAAGATTTCCTATTGTTTTGGCAGGAATTAGGTGTAAAGAGTTTGGAATAGTTATCTCAATTCATTGATGATTCATTTTCTGATTACTCTCTTGCCAGAAATTGGCCTCACGGTTTGCCGGAGCATCTGTCCACGCTAGCTATGGCCTCCTATTAGGGCAGCTGTTTCACAACCCCAAAATCTTTTCGGGTTCTTGTTTCAAAACCCGACACCAACCCGAAAAAATAGTCGGGTTCGGGTAAACACATTTCCGAATTTTTTTTAAAAAACTACCCGACCCCGATCTGGTACCCGATAACCAAAAATATTGCCCACCTCTAGTTACAACGAGAACCAGCCCAAACATGACTAAACAGCCCAAATGCAACAGTAAATAAAAACACCAAACTAGGGCATTGACAAAGATACGACTAGTAAATATGTTATTAGAAAACGGTGAAGCAACGGTAAACGCCAGAAAATACACGCCATGACTAAGATAGTGCCGGGAGACTAGGAGTCCATTCAGATCCCCTCAAACCATGCAATCCAAATGAAGATCGAGTAAGAGAAACTGCCTTCCAACATAAATGAATGTACTAATAAAAAAAATCGAGGAGCATAAACTGATAATAGTCACAAAACGAACAAACTCTCATTTCCAAAGTCCTCACTGAAACTCATCCACCTAGAACAAACACAGGAACAATATTGCATGCCGTACGAAACCGAACAACCCAAGAGCCATCGTAAAGAGCTTTCGGAGCAGTGAAACGAGACCCAGTAACCAAACCAAAAAAAGCCAAAACCACACACCAACTGACAACACAACTCATATTTACAAGACAACGCAAAAACAATATACATAAAAAAATAGATAGTTAACTAAAACATCAAACCTTGAGACCTCGTCCAAGTAGTCATACGGACCCAAAATAATGCGTGAAATGCTCCCAAATCTCCTACAAGCCCAGGAAAGAGATTTATTCCGAACGGCGTTGTGGCCTCGCAACCACCGCCAAAGGGGAAAAAAGGCAATCCAGACCCACCTCCCCACCTAGTCGACCTCCATGGCCATCGCTGAAGCCACCCCGTCCACCACGTCCAAGATCGTCGATTCTGCCCCAACCGCCCCCAAGTCCAAGTCCACCACTCAGACCCGCGCCTGCACTAGCTACGAGACCACCACCGCGTCCAAGACCTCCATCGATGCCATCATCGTGACCATGCGCTACACCAAAACCACGACCTTCACCTCAACCACAGCCTTCACCTCAACCACAGCCTACACACTTAGTGAGTCCAATAAAGTCGAATTTTTACCAAAACCCCCACCATAGCCGGCTACAAAGCCACCCTCACCGCCGAGCCTGCCACCAGGGTCAAATTCAAAACCGAGACGTTCGCCTATCCTGAGTCCACCACCATGGACCAACCCACCACCACAAACCGAAAAACCACCACCAGCCCAACTTTTAACACCACGCAGGCCACCTCCACCACCCAAAACAACATCAGAACCCCCAAAGAGGCCGCCCAAACAAACACAAAGAAGTACCACAACCAACAACCAAGGATAAAAGATTGACATTTGTCGAGATTGGAACAAAGTAAACATTGATGCAGAGGAAGCAAGGGAAACAGCTAGGATTTGTTTATCTCCACCGGCAAGGGAGCAACGACGGACAATTATTTGTGTGTTTTCAAAGTAATAAAAATATAATATAATTATTTAAAAGTAACTTAAGTATTCTAATATTTTGTTTTACTTTTGTTATCCAAATATTTCTTACCCGCCGTTTAAAATGATATATATTATTATCGGATTAATTATTATTGTTATTAGCAATTTTCATATTAAATATCATACTTAATTAAAAACTGGTTATATATATATATGTATATTATATATATATATATATATTATTTTGACAAATTTGATAAACCACTTTCGAAAACAGGGAACCGCGATCATCGCGGTGACACTCCACGGGCCAAGAATCAATGCTTCGTTCTCAATTCACTACTGCACTTCTCCAATCGAAAAGACATTTAGAAATTGTCTGATGCATTTCTTGTTTATGATATGATCTGAATCGCAACAATGGAACACCCATCAAATGAAACACCTCATCCTCGCATATCGAATCAACCCAATAATCCTCTCCAGTTCACCATTCATCTGCCCACTTCAGACCTTAGCGCCACGCCCAGTCCTAGTTTTATTCAAAACCCAGGTTTGAATTCCGGTTTGGGCCAAAACTCTGATTCTAATGGCAATTTGTCGCACGAGAATAGATTTCTCTTGGCGCCAATCCCTAGGAGGAGGAGGTGTGGCAGGCCTCGTCGTCCTCAGTCTTATCCGAACCAGGTAAAAGATTTAACTTTTTTGTCTAATGATAGGTGTACCAACGAAACCCGAGCCCTAGTTGGGTCACTGGCTTGGAGTTCAGGAGAATTAAGTAAAGCCCAGATGGAAATTTCGAATTCTTTAGCTGTTAAAAAACATGGCTATGGTTTAAATTCTGGTGATGTTGTAGGCAAGAAAGTTGTCAATGACGTATCGGAGGAGATAATTGTGATTAATAAGGAGGCCATGTCCGAGGCCTTGGTTGCATTGACGTCGGGTTTCCCTGCTGATTCACTCACTGATGAAGAAATAGAGGCTGGGGTGGTTTCCGTGGTTGGAGGTATCGAGCAGGTAAATTATATCTTGATCAGGAATCATATAATTACGAGGTGGCGAGAGAATGTGTCAACTTGGATTACCAAGGAAATGTTTCTGGATATTATTCCTAAGCATTGCAGGATTTTGCTGGATTCCGCTTATAACTATTTGGTTTTACAAGGGTATATAAACTTTGGGGTTGCACCAGGGATAAAGGAGAGGATTTTGGTGGAGCCGAGTAAGCCACATGTGATAGTAATTGGAGCAGGCCTTGCAGGGTTGGCTGCTGCGAGACAGTTAATGACTTTTGGGTTTAAGGTGACAGTTTTGGAAGGAAGGAAGCGTGCTGGAGGTAGGGTGTACACAAAAAAGCTGGAGGTTGGGAATAGGACGGCTGTTGCCGATTTGGGAGGTAGTGTGTTGACAGGTACATTGGGCAATCCTCTCGGGATTTTGTCCCGGCAATTGTCATTTACGCTTCATAAAGTGAGGGACAAGTGTCCTCTTTACAGTGTAGACGGGAGGCCTGTTGACCCTGATTTGGATCGAAAAGTGGAAACTTCTTTTAACCAACTTCTGGATAAGGTAAGTAAACTTAGGCAGATGATGGGAGAGGTTTCACAGGATGTTTCGCTAGGAGCGGCATTGGAGACCTTCTGGGAGGTCCCTGGTGATTCCATTAATGGAGAAGAGATGAAAATGTTTCATTGGCATCTTGCGAACTTGGAATATGCAAATGCTGGATTGCTTTCAAAGCTTTCGCTTGCATTTTGGGATCAGGACGATCCATTTGATATGGGAGGGGATCACTGCTTTTTGCCTGGTGGAAATGGAAGACTGGTACAGGCATTAGCGGAGAATGTCCCAATTGTTTACGAGAAAACAGTCCAAGCCATCCGTTATACTAGTGATGGAGTTCAGATTGCTGCTGGTGGGCAGGTCTATGATGGTGATATGGCTCTTTGCACAGTTCCACTAGGGGTTCTGAAATGTGGTTCCATAAAATTTATACCTGAGTTATCTCTGAGAAAGCTTGAAGGAATAAAAAGGTTGGGATTTGGCTTGTTAAATAAGGTCGCAATGCTCTTTTCACATGCCTTTTGGGGAACTGACCTCGATACATTCGGGCATCTCTCTGATGATCCTAGCCTTCGGGGTGAATTCTTTCTTTTTTACAGCTATGCAACTGTAGCTGGTGGTCCAATCTTGATTGCTTTAGTAGCAGGGGAAGCTGCACATAAGTTTGAGACCATGGAACCTACTGATGCTGTTACAAGCGTGCTTCTAATTCTTAAAGGTTCTTATGTGTTGGTTTTCTTTACTCCTAGTATAATAATTAACTGTGAGTTGAGCCTTAGGAAAATTAGTATACATATATTACTTACATGACTAAAGCTCTTTCTTTTATCTGATCCTATTCTTATATTGCCTCCATTTTATGTGAGAAATTTAGAAGTATGTGTTGCCCATGCTTTGCCTCTGGTGTGATTTATTTATGAAATAAATAGCAGAAATAAAAAATTGCATTTGCCTATATGATTGTAGTTTTTGGTCTTGTACTCTTAGCAAAACAAGTAACGACTGAAATTTGTGAGTATATATTTACATCATAAAATGGCGATTTGCGGTTCTGCATAAATTTAATTGGCAATAATCTGATTTGTAGAGATCATATTTTTTTGTGATGTGTTTTAGTTCATTGTTCTATTTCACTGTTGCACTTTAAAAAAAACTATCAAAGATGAGTTTGAAAAGAATATAGTAATTACCCCGTGAAATCCCATTCTGTAATCTAAGATATGTTTGAATATGAAAAGTATATACGTAATACACGATGCTTATATATAAAATTGACTGGTAGAAATGGGTGAATTCACAATGTTATTAGAACATGCTACCAAATTAATTTTTTCTTCGTATTTATTTAGCATGAACTTGGCAAGATGTTAACATGAAAATTCTTTATAATGAACAATTACGATTAAATTGTCGGGATTCCATAGTTGAGGAAAAAAATAAAGATTTGACAGTCACATGGTAAAGAGATTTCAAGGTTTATGTTTATTAAATGGTGTATAGACTAATTTGAAATTCAAATACATATGGTCATAATCCATGGGGTAAAATAGAGGAACAGTTACTTGTCCACCTCATGATCCCCTTTGGTGAGAAATGAAACAATGGGGTGAACATCATTTAATGCGGTAGAGAAATTATTTGATGTGTGTACTCAATTAGGTTACGGTGTTTGGCCCTCTTTCACTAACTTGCATCGACTGATTCAACTCCTCAGCTGCTTAATGAAATCAATTCCCAAACTTAGTTCCCTATCTTAATATGTATATTTTTGGGTTGCTGAAACTTATACAATTTTAATGTAACCATCTAAATTATTTCTTCCAAGTTATGCATTATTCATATGAAGCTGGTAGATTACCGTATATTCCATTAAATTTTGTTAACCTGATGGACTTCTAGTGAAAAGAAATCTGATATTAGAAAGCAAGGACGTTTTTTGGTTGAATTGGTTGTATTGATTAAGCCAAAACTGATTTATCAAGAATGTTATTTGCTATTGTCCACTATCACTGCCAATAAATTGAGCTTTGCTAACATGTTGTGAGCCTTGGTAATGCAGGTATATATGAACCACAAGGTATTGAAGTTCCAGAACCTATCCAAACTGTTTGTACTAGATGGGGTAGCGACCCGTTCTGCTTAGGTTCTTACTCCAATGTCGCTGTTGGGGCCTCAGGGGACGATTATGATATTTTAGCTGAAAGTGTGGGAGATGGGAGGGTTTTCTTTGCTGGGGAAGCTACCAATAGGCGTTATCCAGCTTCCATGCATGGTGCTTTGCTCAGTGGGTTTAGAGAAGCTGCCAACATGGCTCATTGTGCTAGAGTTAGAGCTTCAAGGTTAAAAGTTGAGAAGAATCCAACTAAGAATGCACACAGTTGTGCTTCTATTCTTGCAGATTTATTCAGAGAACCTGATATTGAATTTGGCAGCTTTTCTTTAATTTTTGGTAGAAAAGATTTCGACTCAATGGCAATTTTAAGGGTGACATTTGGCAATCAGCGAAAGAAGCCAGATCTACAGCATTCGAACAAGTTGCTTTTTGAGCAGCTTCAGTCTCATTTTAATCAAAGGCAGGAGTTTCACATTTATACCCTATTATCTAAGCAACAAGCCCTTGATCTGAGAGAAGTGAGAGGGGGTGATGAGAATAGATTGAACTACCTAATGGAAAAGCTTGCAGTGAAGCTGGTAGGAAGAAAGGGTTTGGGACCGTCTGCTGATTCAATTATTGCTTCTATTAAGGCTGAGAGAAGCCACCGCAAGACTCCGTCATCTGGTGGGTAAACGCTGGCTAACTTTTTACACTTGTCAATGCGTGTATTGGGCTTGTTTTGTGCTTAAATTGTTTCTCTAGTTCTTGCGGAATAGTTGCTTGATAAATCTCGACTCAGGTACATGATAGAACTACTAATGTTTTTCAATATGTGGAAATTAAACTAATGCACGATCAACTGTCAATACAACATCATTCACTGCAAAAAAATATCACATACCTATTCTTTTGATGCTTGCCTTGGTCTTTTCTTTCCCTTTGTGGATATGTTAATATTATGAACCTAACATAATCTACATTGTAAAAGGTGTATCAAAGTCAAAAGCGGCAGCTGTGAAACAAAATCAAATCAGGTACGAGCTGGAACCTTTATTTATTTTCCAAAACAGCTTCAAATTCTCATGCATATGCTCACATCTATACAGAAAAGCTAAAATTGTCGGCAGCAGCAGATCTTCCATTCCAAGGGCAAATGTTGGTCCTAAAGTCGCTCGAAATGGTGGTACTAATGAGGAGTATAGAACACTGAGCAATAGTGATGGCTTGACCAGTCCATGTTTAGATATACAGGTAGGAGCAAGTAGTAGCAACATTGATCTGGCTCGTCCCATCACAAATAGTGCTACTGATTTTGCCAGTTATTCAAGTGGCTCTGCCCCTCGACATTTGGGCGACAATGATGGCTCAGGAACAGATTTTGATTCTAATGTTGGGTCAACAGCATTAAGCAGCAGTAATAACCACCTGGATTGTTTGAATGCAAATTGTGGTTCGGTGTTTGATGGCAACATAAATGTTTCTAACCCTCAGAATAATGGCAGTCAGCATTGTCCAACGCCAAGTTCATGTATTGACGACAATCTGTCTTCTCCAGTTTTAAATGTTAGTACAGAATTATTGCGCGAAACCAGTGGCGCTGACACTCAGAATTTCAGTTACAGTGATGGCACTGCTGTGCCTCCATGTTCAGAGGTTGGGACCACTTCAAGCAGAAATAGCAGCCTGATACCTTCAAATTCACATTTTAGTAGCTTTGACTCTCAAACTTACGTAGGCAATATTTCAGATAGCATCAATAGCATATCTGTTCAAGAAAATATCTTCGAGGACATAATGAATGAACTTTTGCCTCCTACCGGCTCAAACTCTGGGACTTGGCAAGTTACTGGGAAATTTTAGGAATGGAAATGGAACATATCAAGGGCATATTTTAAGGTACCTTTTATGTCATCAGTCATCTTTAATTTTACCATTTCTCCAATAAAACTCGTGATTTTGAGATCCGTACTGATGAACCCTCATGGCTGTGAGAAACTTTACAGTTACCTTTTCATGCATCAAAGATACCGGCGTCTCTCTGTCTTTTTCAAAACAACTTTATGCGTTCCAAGTCCCTGCTGCATAGTTTACAATATTCTCTGCACGTACCTACTTCTCCTAGACTCTAAATGTGATTACTTTCTCTAGGGTCGTGGAAGGACTTGTCTGATAGATATAGCTCTGTTGAGAAGTCTGAACATGTGATCTTATTATCCTCTACAAGGCTACTTATGCAACGGTGGTTGGATTCCTCAGCTCAGAATTGGCCTTTGGGAAGAGTTATTCATGCATTATCAGATATTGGGGTCTTGTTCTTCCTCATCTTCTAGCACCCTTTCTACCAACACTCTGTTGCAGTTCGACATCCCTTTTTTCCTTTTCATTCTTTTATGTGAGAACATTGAGGTTGTGTAGTTTTTGGTGGCTTGAAATATAGATATTCAAGCATTGTTATAACTAACCGCTGTAATCCTTCTATCAATGGCATTCAATAAATATGCTCCATAATGTCTCCAGCCCATTTACAAAGAACTAAATGCTTTATTTCAGATTCTGTAGTCCCAAATTTTCTCTCTCTCAAACTTATAGAGGAATTTCTTTGCTCAATAATTTCTTTGATGTGTATAGGGATTGTGTAAGGGAGTAGATAGTATCTGTTTCCGTTTTGCATGAACAGAATCGAATGCTTTAGTCATTTGAACTTAAAAAATTAACTTCCTGCAACAAAATAGACATGGATAAAATCAAACGCACAAAATATATTGTTTCTTTGGAACTTTCGATCACTTCAAGTTAATAACACTTTTGAATTACTGATAAGGAACAGTTCATTAAGCATCACCATAATTGAATAAAATCTATAAAATGTATAGTTTTTAGAAGGTACTAATTGAACTTTTTTCAAGAATTCGTCTCTTGCTGATTTTACGAATGAACCTATAAAGGCCAAACGTTGAAATATTGGGTATTAAAAGAGGGTCATTGAAAAAATCGGGAGCAACAGCGCAGTAGTCTCAACTGATTTAAGGATCGAATGATGTCGAAAATCATGGTCTATACTTTGAACTCCATAAAATCTTTTCTCCGCCATTTCCAAACTCGTTGTATCAGATAAATAGACAAAAGAATGAAACACACGTAACACAACAAGATCATTCGATCGAACGTAGCATACTAATTATATCCGACATCCCCTCGATGATATCAGAACTTCTCTATGTAAACATTCCATCCACATAACTTAGGATTCATTAAGATTAGGCGATAATATGTACTCCAAAGAACGCATACGCAATGCACATAAACTTAACTTTTTTTTATTCATTTACTCACCACTTGATGCCGCAGAAGAACAAGAAATCTTCAAAAACGTGTTTTCACCAAACTTTGCACAGCTATTTCATGATTCAAAGCAAACTTAATTTCCATTCATCCTTTCTTATCATACAGGTTCAAATATCAGCAAGCCCAACAAATCCATCTTCTTTGAACTCTTTGATCCCTACTTCTTCTCGTCGCCTGCCACCCCTCCAAGCCATTCTTCCAATTTAGCTTCTCTATCAGCTTTGAACTCATCATAGTTCTCGTAGAATGAGTGTAAAGCTTGATGGGACAAGCTTGTATTAAGTCGTGATTCTTCTTGAAGCTGTTTACCATCTTGACTTGACAATAAATCTTCACCCTCGGCCTCTAGCACAGTTAAATGACTTTCTTCTGCATTTGGGGACGTGGGACTAGGCTTTAGTGGAAGATTCCCATCCTCGGATTTCCTCGATTCCTTAGACTCAACTTGAGGCCACTTTAAGCTCGTGACCTTTTGTTTCGCGGACTTAAAAACACCAGACAAATAGCCTCCATTCTTTCCACTATCCGGACGAGGAAACATGGTGTTACTTCCAAAGGTGGCTGGTGACCAAGAGCTAGTTCTTCCAATATAACCCGATCCGGAGCCAGAAAGTAATCCTTTCCTTGGTTGTTTATTTGACATGATAGAAAGAGATTTTTTTATTTCCCCAATCATTTCTTCCGCAATTGGGAAGCCACATTCTTTCATTGATCTCATCATGGCTATAGAGTCTTCCAAATCTTCTGTATGCAATTCCGTCTCATGAGATTTCTCAACAACATTATTCTTGAGATTAACAAGATTGGGCGTTGCATTTTGGATATGCTTCTGAACATAGAAAAGCCCAACCGAGGGTTCATTTGCCATGTATTTTATCATGTCTGCCAAGTCTTCTGTTACTTCCAAAAAACCATCAACAGTGGACAATTCTTGCATTTTTGTGGATGAAATTGGATCCTCATCACTAGATTAAAAAGATGATGAAAAAAATGTGCTCAGGGGACGAGAAAATAGTATTAAATAATACATATTTTTAAATTATATAATCATATAAAGCCATGTAAGAATATCACATAAAAAGCCATAAAACCGTAAGTAATTGGTGGATATTAAAATCCATATGAAAGCCTATCACAAAACCAAATACACTTTATTTGAATAAACAGCCAAGATTTGAACGCAATCTTACTTGAACATAGATCATACATCTGATGAACGAGTTTATTGCAATGGAATTTGAAAAAACCTGCAAACCCAATTCACAGAGAATCCCATAGTCAATACAATATAAATAATTTCACAAAACAAAATTTGTTGATGGGTGATTCACATTTTCTTCTTCTCCATCAGTTTATCGAAAGTTTCCCATGTATCTGGAGATTTAAAATATGAAATTTTAGAATATCTTTATTATTTGTTTCCACAAAGAAAACGGGAGACTCAAGCGGAGAGCATTACACAATTTCATTTCAACATCAGGTCGTCATAGACATCAAACCGGAAGCTTATAAAATAGCTTAAGATATTTTGTTCAACAAAAAATAATTAAAAAATTCCTAACAAACCCTAGTTTTTTCACCGAAAGTTCACGCAGAAAAAAAGATGATTATACCACTAATTCATCAGGGAAAAAATCCAACATTTTTCATTAGAACGTCTCCAAAATTAAAGCGCGAGACCACAATTAAAAAAAGAATCAAACGCAAATATTTCTCAAGCGTCTCTATCAATTGAACCGAGTTTACCCATCAAAATTCATTGCAAACCCATTAATAAAAACACGATCTTTGAGTCATTCTCGCAAACAGTATCGAATCAAGATTCAGTAAACGACATTAATCATTATATTTAACAATATCTATAAAACCAAATAACAAAAAAGGATACAGAAAACTACAAAAACTCACAAAATCAAAAGAATTCAAAACCAAGTGAGAAATGAGCCTTCTTGAGCCGAAAAGGTTTGATTTTGTCGCCCGATAGTTTTCTATGCTGTGTGGGTACGAATGTACGATGTCACTACTAGAAGAAGGGATTTCGTTTTGTCCCTATTTGTTCCATGAGTCGGCTCTTCTCTGGGCTTGATAGTGACACAGGATCATTAAACATTAGGAATATATTGACTGCATCACACTGTCTATCGGTTAATGAGACATTTTAAATCTGAATTTTCACATTTTAAATTTTAGTTTTATCAAATCATTTATGGATTAACATGGTTGAATAGACCCGATCCAATTTTAATAATTAACAAATTTCTCCTTTTAATTTTAACAATTACATCTATGTTCCCTGAAGCGTATCTTAATGTCAAATCATATGTGTGATATTTGTAATTTTTACTATATATTTTACAAACTAGAGTTGTATTATTATAATACAACTATTTTACAAGGGACATACATAATTGTTCAAACTAGATTGGAAATATGTAATACAATGATACATATGCAATTATTTCTTTTTAAAATAGATTTTAAATTTATTAGTTTTACGAACCTTTCAAAATCTAAAAGACTTCTCTTATGCATGTGTGTATAACTGTATGTCTATATATATAAAATCTATGTCTAAAAGATACTACATTTTCAAATATACCAATTTCTCTTCTTTTTTTGTCCAAACAGTCGTAGTAAATTTGGGCAGGTATTGAAATAAAATCACCTCCAATAAATTAATTTAAACGGGATTCATGGATCCCTCACCACCCCCTATGGCCTTTTCCATTGTATATTAGCCGTAAACATCTCATTATGGTAAAACTCAAAATTGAGAAATATGATTCAGAGCATCACCGGCTCAAAATTAGCAAACAAATGGGTCATCAAATCCCATATGCATAAAGACAGACGAGCAAATTTATAAATTTAGCCACAATATTTATGGGTTTCTTTCGTTTAAATTTTCCAAAAACCATGAAATTCGAATGAGCCATAACACCACCAGTCCCACAGTATTAAGAACAGAAAGCGACTTCAAATGCGATAGGAATGCTGGTAAAGCCAAGACCACTTTGGTCTAGTGGAAGACCTATCCCAACTTTGGAGAAGGTCATGAGTTCTAAATTGTTGTAAAAAAAAATCCCACTCCCCATACTTGAAAAAAATAAAAAAGGAATGCTGGTAAAAAAAAAAACATGATGCTAAATTGGTTCCTGCTCAACAAGAATACAAACTGCAGAAAGCAAAAGCATAGAACAAAACTTCCAGAAAATCACTCCAAAAGACCAAACACGCCAATATTCAGCAACAAAATTAAAAAATCGCCATTTGTACCTAAATATTCAATCCTCATTATCACTCTCATCACTAAAATACCCTTTCTTCTTCTCCTTTTTCTCCCTTGTCATGCCTCCCTTCTCTCCTCCGACCATCAATAATCTCTCTTCCGCCCTTTCACCATCCACTGCCGATGCCCAATTATCCATCTCAGATATCCAGCCATCCTCCTCCTCTTCCTCCTCCTCCTCCTCCTCTTCCACGGTTTTCCTAAAAGTATGCTCATCATTTATCCCTCTACTTACTTCTCCACCACCTATTCGCCCTTTCTTTGACGGAGGACGTTCCCTTGACCCCAAGAAATTCTTCGGACACTCGTAGGACAAATGCCCCTCTTCTCCACACTCATAACACCTGCTCTTATCCATGTATACTTTTTTCCTGATAAACTCTGTGGCACGTCCATTGTCTGCAGCAATGGAGGCTCGCAAAGTTCTTCCGTTGAGTAACTTTTTATCCATACCCTATGCTGCTTTTAAGGCATCGTCACGAACCACAAATAAGATGAACGCCACACCTCGGCTCTAGCGTGTCTCACGGGCCTTGAGGACCGTAACTTTGGCCACTTTACAAAAGGTGGAGAAGATTGTGAAAAGATCTGAATTTGTGAGGTTGTAGTCGATGTTACTGGCATAGACTGTGGATTTGGATGGGGCAACCCCCACCTCTGCCAGAGGCACCACGTGAGAGTTTGGTCGCGGTGGAGGGTGGTTGTGGCACACTGGCGGTAGAGGAGTATCGGTAATAGAAGGTTTCATCGTCATCATTGTCACTGTGGTACCCCTTTGCAGACATTTTTCTCCATGAATTAGCTAATATGCTTGGATCATTGAGTAGCTCGAGCTACAGTTGATTCACTTTCAAGCTTTCAATTGGGTTCTCGACACTGAACAAAACATGGCAAACCAAAACAAGTGCTTAAATCCAGTAGAAAAAAGCAAAAGAAAGATTAGAAACATTTATCAAATAATACAATCATACTAATCCGTCTGTCATTATTACATAAGAAAAATGAGTTCTTTAAAAAGAAGAGGAAAAAAAAAAAGAAGGCCACGGTGTTCATCTCCTAAGCCAAAAAAAAAAGGTAATTTTTTTCTAAAAATATAAATTTCACACCGTCAATATCACTGACAATCGCCCGCCTCCTGCTTTCCCTCATTTCTATCACCACCACCAATTAGATTACTGGAGCTTACTTACAAAACCCATGAGCAAGCTAACAGCCGAGATCATTATAAACTCAATTCAGAGATATCCCATTTTATTCAACGATAAATGGGAAAATTATAAAATAAAACCCTATTTCTTTACAACGAAAATTCACCCAAATAACGCAAAGCTACTCAACCAAATTAAAACAAGGTGTAGGAAATTGAAGCACTTACAAATATTTTATGCAGGTGACTTGATTCTTCTTGAGCTGATCCTGTGTGGTGAATTTGAGCGTTTGATTTTGTGCATTCTTGTAAAAACAAAGTCCTGGTTTTTTTTTTTTGGTGAGATTATCTAAGGGCCTAAGGCGGTGTTTGGCTATGTGGCTTTCGAATGAGAGACGATGGGATTCTTCAGGACAAGCTAATATCACATCGGCAATCTAACTTGTCTACATAAAATATTGTACACATCGGAATATCGCATATTTTAAAGATTTATGTCTAATTCCAAACACAACCTAATTAAACTAGATCCACCTTCAAGATTTTCCTGACATTTATGTCAAATTATTTAAATATATTTTAATTATATTAGAATTAAAAAGTGATGTAATATACAATCGTCATGCAAAGATACTCACAAAATTAGCACAAACCAATACAAATTATAAAAATGGCAAAAAATAACTAGTATCTCAATAAATTAAAAAAATCTTATTATAAAAACCACCCTAAACTTTTTTAACATAATATAATCTCTAAATTTTTTAACTAAA
The DNA here is from genome assembly GCA_907163345.1 of Haberlea rhodopensis. NCBI lineage: Eukaryota > Viridiplantae > Streptophyta > Magnoliopsida > Lamiales > Gesneriaceae > Haberlea > Haberlea rhodopensis. The sequence goes on along the minus strand of CAJQUN010000024.1, from coordinate 5,185,388 downwards.
TTTATTTAAAATTTAGATTATACACAATATATGCACATTTGTATAAGATCACTGAATATAAATAGGAATACAAGTACTGTTATTGTGGAATAATGGTACAACAATAAAAATTGGAAATCTTATTAGACGAATTATTACACAAAAATCATAAAATTGGAAACGTGATTGATAATCTATTCTGCACTGTCTGAGATAACAAAAAAAGAAAAGAAAAAAAAGTTGGACTTTTATTGCATATAATGAAGACAACTTACAGGTAAAGGGATTGGCACTGGGAAAGGGTCGTTGGTAGAGAGAGATCATCATAGGTCAGGGACCAGCTGCAAGAGCAAGAAACAATGGAGAAAGTACAAAATCGAAGATCGTTTAGCAGACTCCAAACAGTTCGAAGCGATAAATTCGTATCCATGGTTCGCAGTCGCGGGAACGGTGCCTGGAACGGAGGTCATCGTTCCAGTTCCAATGACATTTCACGGAACGCTCACGGCGCGGATTTTTTTAAAATAATATTAAAAAATTCAAAAAGATTGAATAGTTTGAAAAAAAAGTATTTTTAATCTTCTTTAATTATAAACAACAATAACTAAGTATTTATCCCCAATAAATTTGGGTATGCTATTTTCATCTTCTTTAATTCATAAATAATAGTTAAAAAATTATTTTTTAAAAAATAACAAATTAAATCTTTTTCTAGATCTTTTGTACACTTTATTAAAACATAAATTTATCTTCAATATATACTAAAATTTTCACAACCATATCAAAACTATTTTACCTTCAAATCATAATGTTAATAAAAAAATAAAATCAACAAACTAAATGAAATATTTTTCATTTAATTTCTAATTAGCTAAATTTTCAAGTAAATTGTAAAATCATTAAATCTTATGTAAAATATAAATTTATCCTTAATATTGCATTATATTTTTTTATCATTTTGTTTACAAAAATTAAATTATTTAATTATAAAATTATTAAAATACACATAACAATTTATTTAAATAATTCCTAACAACTTTTATATTTCAAAATTATTAATATCATTTCAGATTAATAAACGTTCTTTTTAAATTTTAAATCAAATAAGCTACTTTTAAATAAAACACAAACAAGAAAACTACAACTTTAGATCCCACATATAATTACTTCATCTCACTCTCTCATTCGTTTCGTTCATCATCAATCTCTCTTTCGTTCCATTGAAAAAAAATTCAAAAATTCAATTATTTTTAATTCATATCCGTTCCGCGCCGCACCGTTCCGCCGTTCCACTTCCGCGCCACCGATATATTGCCGATATCCGATTACATAACGCCGTTCCAGAGCAACCTACGTTACAAACTGGAACTTTGGCACGCTCACCTCCGTTCCCGTTCCGGCCGTCCCGTTCCCGTTTCTGCGAACCATGCTCGTATCACGAACACAAATTTGAAAATAAATGCTGCGTGAGAGTGGTTGTCACTTGTCACCCAACTCAAATGTGTTGATAAAAATCGACAATGACAGCATACGAGTTTGAGTTCCAAACTAGTTAGTAGTACACCCTAAAGGAAAACTATAAAGCTTTAGCTCGTTTGTTTGTCTGTTCTGTAATGATGCATAACATTAGAATCGGAATTCTTGAACAACAAAACCAGTTATATATTCACGACCAAGAAGTACTGAATTCTATTTCATTAGTATTGATCACTACAAGTATTTCAAATGTACCTTAAAATTGGATCTTTCCGGGATTGATCTCCAAGTTGATGTACTTGAAAGGGCAATGGTCAAAGCTTTTCCCTGTTCTGACATTAGGGCCTTGCCTCACATAAATTCCAAGCTACATGTTTGGAAGACAAATCATAGAATGTTGACAAGCATGCTGACACAAAGGGGAATTGATTCGAATCGAGAAGAGAATATGATCAAGGCTCAAGATGATGCGTGTGATTTATATGTGAAGATTAGATTGAAATCAGTTTTGAATTCCCCTTTTGAAATTGGTGATTGTGGTTTATGCTTACACTGATGATAGTTTTCTTTATATTAGTTTTCTAATATAATTTTCTTTTCCTTCTGAAAATTAAACTCAGAAGATGACAAGAAATTGTCTTCTGAGTTTTGTAAGATTATGTTAGAAAAAAGTCTTATTTGGCTTACTGGAGGAAGAAATAATATGCGGCTGTGAACAGTACAAAAGTTTAAGCTTACTTTTAGATTGTCACCACCTATTCTGGCTCACATCCATGTACTGATGGTAAAGAAAGCATAGAAGCACAGAGAACAAAGTGTGTCAGCTTTCTTTGACGTTTAAATTAGTGAATCCATTTAGTATAGAGGAGATGAGGCAAGTATTCCCTTTGGCTGGGTTTCATATGAAAAAAATCATTTGAATGACAATGTTACTACCGTTTAGAGCGCGGGGCTGTAGATAGCCTAGATACAGACCAACACTAGATAGGTTGGCATTGATTCAGTATGAGACATGTCTTTATTCAGACTTCAATCTATTTTAGAGTGTACATACTTTCCTAGAACGATAATACTTTGGCTCATCTTTGTGTTATCGGCTTTCATCTCTTTCATGTTTCATTATTTTACCACTTGATGCTGCCAATTGGTTTTTCTTTGATACTCGTAAAATGTGTTGTTTCCATTGCTTATGCTTTCCATCGAACATAGATAGCGGTGCAATGATCCCATCAAGAGAAAATACTGAAGATCTTTTTGATACTAATCAAAAGATTAATACAGATTTAGGAAAAAAGGAGAAAGAAATGGCCGTAGAATTCGATTGTTGCATCAACGAGGGCTTGGATATGAAAATGAAGTATCTTTGTGTCGTCCTCAAGTTAGTGAGACAGAAAAGAAGCGAATGCCAAATAAGAGGAAATTTTCGGTTCATGGTTACCATGATTTCAAGAGGGCCATTGTTGATCTTTCTGAATCTGTCAGTGTCAGTTTTGGTGAAACTAGTAAACCAATGGGGCACGATTATGAGGTATCAAATGTGTTGGGTTTGGCCCATTACCAGATTGGGCTTTGGCCTTCTTATTTTTTCCCGAGCCCCTTTGTTTTACTACCCATTCTAGATTGGCTCTTCACTTTCTTCCACTTCTCGATCTTTCTTCATCGCGTCTCCTCGGCTTGCTTGACCGCGTTCCTTGGGACTTGCTCTCCTTCCCTTCGTCTTCCTCGTTGTTATTTATCATGGTGTTGTTCCATGATGAGGTAAGTCAGATATACCAAATATCCTTTGTGTATTTGCTTCCCCTTTCGCGTCCCTGTTCCCGTGGTGTGTTCGGATTTGTGGCTTGAGCTCTTGCCCTGCTGTTAGCCGTGGTTGTGCTAATTGTGCTTGCCTGTGTAGTGCTCTGTGTTGCCCTTCTCCTTCCTTGGTGTAACCCTGTGTGCGGTTTCCCTTGCTGTTTTTTCCGTCCATCGCCTACGGCTAAGTGTTCGGGCAGTGTTCGGGCAGTGTGTGTGTCTCCCACCTTTTGGCTACGATACCTTGGTTCCCCGGTGACGACGTTGGAAGGAAACCATGCTCGACCTGAGCCCAATTCCCTTACTATTGTTACGATTTCAGTTTTATATAGTTCTTTCTGAATTGTATACTGTTGTTTATTTTCTTGTTGTAATTACAGGATAACAATCGACGTTCAAGGCGGAACGAACACCTTACAGTGGTATCAGAGCGTTCCGTGCCTGGTGGAGTGCTCGGGCAGATCTCGGGCAGTGTTCGGTGGAGTTCAGGCAACGGCTGGAATCTCGGGCAGATCTCGGGCAGAGCACTTTGGTGTTCGGGCAGTGTCCAGATCTCGGGCAGTGCACTTTGGTGCTTCGGGCAGTGTACTCAGGCTGTGTGTATTCAGGCTGTGTACGAATCTTCGGTGGTTTCGTCACCCCAGAGCTTTGATCTCTGGGTAGTAAGTGATTATCTTGACCATTAATCTTTTTACTACTTTGTTTCTAAGTGATTGTGTCCCTTACCCGTAGGAAAATCTCTATCCGAAGCCCCATGCTCGTACACCTTTGAGTGTATTGTGTGATCTTGTGGGTGATAGCGATTTCTCCTCCCCTTAGCTTGATTGATTCTTTCATATTTTGTTTGTGCCTTGTGGTCCTTGCTTCTGCTGCCTGGTTGTTGAAATTGTGTGTGCCTCCTTGCTTATTTGTGATGGCTTCAATTTCTGGATATAACCTTGAACCCTTTAATGGAAAATCTGATTTTTCGATATGGCAACAAAAGATGAAAGGAATCTTAATACATCAAAAATTATTTAAAGCTATTGACGGTAATTGGGTTGAAAACATTGCATCTGCTAAGAAACTTGAAGATGACGAATATGCTTACTCTTCTATTATCTTGAACTTATCTGACTCTGTGCTCAGGAAATGTGGTAAACTATCATCTGCAAAAGAACTTTGGGAAAAATTGGAAGAAATGTTTACTGAAAAATCTTTGCCAAGTAAACTTTTCTTGCTAGAAAAATTTTTCAGATTCAAGCTAGACTTGAACAAAGACGTAGATGAATTTGGATATGTTTACTAAGTTAATTCAAGATATTAAATTGACAGGAGATAAGAACATTGACGACTATTCACCTATTGTTCTTTTAAATGCTATTCCTGAAAATTATAGTGATGTAAAATCCGTCATTAAGTACGGTAGAGATTCTATTACATTGGATACTGTAATGAACGGCCTAAAAAGCAAGGAATTAGATCTAAAAGTTAACAAAGGTAATAGACAATCCTCTGGTGAAGTTATGCACGTTCGTGGTAAATCACAACATAGGCATAATAACAATAACCAATATCAGAAAAGTGATAAAAGAGGAAAAAGTAGGGCTAGATCGAAATCTAGGCCTAGTAAAAAGAAATGTTACAATTGTGGGGACCCAAATCATTTCATAAAAGATTGCCCTAAAAAGAAGAATCAGAAAATAATGGAATCAGACAAATGAACAAGCGAACAATGCTTCTACCTCTGGGGAAAACATAGGGGATATTTTTATGGTGACTGAATTATGTGACTCTGTGAACTCTGTGCTTTCATTACCTGTGTGTGAAAATGAATGGCTTATTGATTCAGGTTGCACTTATCACATGACACCACTTAAAATTTTGTTTTCTAGCTACAGAGAAATTGAGCATGCTTCTGTTTCTATGGCCAATGAGAAATTATGTAAAGTTTCTGGTATTGGTAATATTTGTCTGAAATTTGAATCTGGTTATTCTGTGACTTTGAAAGATGTTAGACATGTTCCTGCTCTGTGCAATAACTTGATGTCTTGTGCAGCTTTAGAGTCTGATGGTTATGAGGGTAAATGGGGAAATGGTTGCATGAAAATTATGCGGGGATCTTTGGTAGCTTTTAAGGCTGAGAAAAGAAGGAATTTGTATGTTTGCAAAACAGTCTCTGATTATGGTAAAATCTATGCTAATTCTGTGTCAGACGATTTAACTGATTTATGGCATAAAAGGTTAGCCCATATGAGTTCTAAAGGATTAGAGATTTTACCTAAAGATGGTTGTTTTGGTAGGGATAAATTGTCTTGCATGACTTTTTGTGATTCCTGTGTTTTAGGCAAACAACAAAGAGTTAAATTTCTTATCTCCCATTCCCCCAATGTGACTAAATGTTCTGATATACTTGAATACCTGCATGCTGATGTTTGGGGACCTTCATCCGTCCCAACTCAAGGTGGTAATAGGTATTTTTTGTCTATCATTGATGATTACTCTAGAAAAGTATGGATTTTTCTAATGAAAAATAAATCTGATGTTTTTGATAAATTTAAAAACTGGAAGATTTTGATTGAAAACCAAACTGGAAAAAAGATTAAACGGCTTAGGACAGATAATGGAATGGAATTCTGCAATATCTTGTTTGATGACTTGTGCTGTGAATCAGGGATTCTGAGACACAAGACTGTGCCCTATACTCCCCAGCAGAATGGTGTTGCTGAGAGGATGAACATAACTTTACTCGAGAGAGTTAGAAGTATGCTTGCATCTCCTGGACTCTCAAAGAAGTTCTGGGGCGAAGCTGTCATGACAGCTTCTTATTTGATAAATAGATCCCCTTCCGTGCCTTTGAATGGTAAGTGTGCCGAAAGTGTTTTTTCTGGTAAGAAATTAGATTTTTCAAATCTTAAAGTGTTTGGTTGTTCTGCTTTTGTAAGACCTCGTTATCTCCACATACTATAAGGTGCAATTTAGAGAACTAATCATATCAAATCAGAGTTGTAAGTCGTGTTGACAATTGAGCTTAAGGTTTACATGTATGTATGACATGCCAAAAGAAATTTGTTACATTCTTTAACAAATTTGGGTAAGGCTACTTCTACTGCACTCCTAGTAGAAACTATACAAAATAAGTCTTTATCTTGCTATCTTGTAGCACTCCTTACAGCTCAGCTTATCAACCTGACCCTGGTTCTCCTTAGCAAAAGCACCTACAAGGACAACCCCCATTATATGAGCATATCGTAATTCATATCAAACATAATATGAATGTAAAGCATAAATGCATAATCATAGTCATAAAATACTTCATGTATTTCCAATGCATTTAAAACGCCCATTAGTTGTCCCTGTACCATAATTCATGATAAAAACATTATATGATATTATGGTTCCTTAATAATGTCATGACATATCTTTACTTCTTAAATCCGTACTTCAATCTTGAGTCATTTTATCATTAGTGTATTGTAATGCTTCTTATTTTTCCACATAAGCGGAATTCTTCCTCGCTTCTTATGGAACTCCACGTAAGCGGTATTCTTCCTCGCTTCTTATGGAAATTCACGCCTCCATGTGCGAACGGTCCTCTACCTCTCGCTCCACATTTTCAGCGGAATTATAGTGTAAGCATTAAAATCCTCACTGGGATAACCTTGACTCGTGGAATACACCTCTTATATTCCACAGCATTCTTATGCAAAAACAATGCATGTCAACATGTATCATATCATAATGCACCATCTTATGCATACTTTACTTTATCTTGTGTTAAATAAATAAACACGAATACATGTTATCGTTGGGATGCCCGTACGTCGTTTACGTACCTTTCCAAAATGTAGAGGAGTCAACAGACTTTATCTCCTCGACTGTGCTGGTATCTGGGATGGTTCTACATAACCACACAACACAATATTAGGCACCTCATAATGATCCAATATCATAAACTTAATAAAATTCCAATTTTTCGAAAATGGAACACTACTGATTTTTTTTCCTGAAATGTTCGAGCACCTCTTTTCATGCTCTTAAAACCGCTTCATAATATGCGTAATGTGCACGAACAAAAGTTCTAAGGACTCCACAATACTTCCATGCAAGTTCTTAAATCAAAGTTTCAACAAAAACTAAGCCCAGCATGCATCGTAATAACCCCTCAATTTCAGCACTCAACCGGAAATTCCAGAAAAACAGGGCATATGAACCTTGCCCAGATTTTTCGAGCATGCATCTTCACAACAACAAAACTACCACATAACCCGTAACTCATGCTCAAGGAAACATGCTAGTAACTTCACAAAACTACCATGTATGTGTTCACGTCAAAGGTTTAATCAAAACCTAAGCTAGCATGCTTCATAATGAGCCCACAAATTCAATACTCGTTGTGATATCCCCGAAATAATTAATTGCAATTTGAGCATTAATTATGTTTATATGATAATTATGGGATTAATCGAATTATGTGCTGGGTTTAATTATCGTGTTGAACTGCTTAGTCACGTGGTAGGCGTGACCCGGGAGTGCATTTCAGGGTGCATGTTATGCTGTTGGGAGATTGGGTATTAGCATGATTATTTTGTTATGGTTGGCAATTAATTGGAAAGCATGAATTTAATTGAAGTTTTGAGTGCATTCTTAGAAAATGCTTTTAAAATGTCATGTTGGGACATTTTATACATCATGCTTATTGTTTGGGGTATATGTTTAAATTAAACAATAGCCAACACCCTCTCTTTTTCATTTCACATCACTTCCCATCACCTTTCTATCATCTCTCCCAACCTCTCCTTCCTTCCATTTTCGTTTTTAAGATAAGGCGAAGCAAGAAAACCTTGGCTAAAGCTTGTTGTGGTGATTTCTTGTCAAACTTTGAAGCCAAAAGGGTAAGGATCCACCCTTGTTAAACTTTCTTTGAAGTTAGTAAGGTTTTGAGTTATGATTTGAGAAAATGGGTTGGGTTTGTATGTTGTCTTGTTGTATTTTATTGGTTATGGTTATTGTTGGGTGGTAAGGTGGTCTTACATGATGTTTTGGGGTTTAATAATGTGTTGGGTGGTTGATCTTTGATATATATGAGTTTAGGTGTTGGTTGAAGCTCTTACATGGAGTTTCTCGAAGGAACAGGGCCGCTCGATCGATCGAAAATATGCCTCGATCGATCGAGCAGGACAGAGCCTAGCCAAGGCATGAAAGGAGCTTACCGATCGATCGAGAAAAAGGTTCCGATCGATCGGTGTGAAATCTCGATCGATCGGAAGAGGCAGAACCTGGATGCCATTTTTGCTTAACTCAGCGATCGATCGAGGCTTGGAGACCGATCGATCGCAAGGCATAAATTGTGGTTTTTGTGATTTTCTCCTACATGATGGTATTTTTTTGGTATTTGATTGTGATTTGGCTTCTAATATGGGGTTGTATGATTGTGTAGAACCATCCCAGGTGGCAACACAACCAAGGAAGTGAAGCCATATCAAATTCCACTTTTGGAAAGGTACGTAGAAGACGTACGTACATGTATCTAATATACTCATTGTTTATGCATTGTGGATGCGAGTATATATGGAATTATGCATTGTGGATGCAAATACATGTTGAATTATGCATGATGATTGTATATGCATATGATGGTTATTGGTGCACATCCCATGAGTCGTGGTCATCCCTTGATGATTTTAATGCTTGCCGATATTTGATTTGTTGCCGCTAAATGTGAAGCGAGGGGTGGGAGCGCCGCATGTCACATTTAAGCGTGGTTATCATAGGAGCCGATGAAAGAATATTTGCCGCTCAATGTGAAGCGAGGGGTGGGAGCGCCGCATGTCCATTGAAGCGAGGTTATTCTATGCCGCCTATATGAAAAGCGAGGGGCATTAAAATACATTGTGATGAACAGACTAGGGATTGGTGATTGGTATTTGGTGATGATGAAATGGTATTATGTCATGACATGTGTGGACCATTAAATAATCTATTTGATTATACTCATGAGTTATGGTACATGGACAACCAAACTGGAAGCGTTTAAAATGCATGGAAAAAAAACAGGAAGTGTTTTATTGTGATTTATGCATTTACGCCTTATATTCATATTGTGTTGAATATGAATGTTATCATTGCTCATGTTTGGGGGTTGTCCTTGTAGGTACACTTTTGGCATGATAAGAAGGGCTAAAGCGGGTTGAGGCGGTGAGCTTGTGAAGAACACTTTTGGTAGATGAAGGACATGATTACTTCTGTATAGTGTCTACTCTAGGAGTAGTGTAAAGCTATAGTAAATACATTCATTTGATTGGGAATGTAACTAATCCATTTGACAGTCCTTATTTTGGCATGTAACTCTTCAGGCTCATAGTCTCAACACGATTATTTCACTCTGATACTTTATATTAGCTCTAATTATACCTTTAATCCGCACTTAAGGAACTAGGGTCCTTACACTCGTCCAATTTTCCGTGAAAAACAGGGCATATAATCATCGCCCATAATTTTCGAACACTTCATTTCACATGATTAAATCCTTCACATAACACATGAAACATGCTCAAGGAAATATACTGGAATCTTCAAAAAACTACCTTGCACGTATTCACATCAAAGGTGCAACCAAAACCTAAGCTAGCATGCTTCAAATCCTCATGATTAAACCCCTACTCAAACAAAAACAGGGCAGTTTCCCTGCCCAGATTTTCGAGGACCACTTTTCACAACTCCAAATCTAACATATAAAGCATGTAAGTTACTTAACAAGAAATTCTAGGGGCTTCATAAACATCACATGCAAGCACTCATAACAAGATTTCGTCGAACCTTAAACTAGCATGCCAAATCTGCTATAAAGAAAAATATGCTTAAAAACCGAAATCTGGGAAAAACATGTGATTCCTCACCACTTTTGCTCTTCGATTTTTGTTAAATTCCGATCAACAAAACACCAAATATCTTCTCCTATAATCAGTTCATATGTTGGACGATATGTTTCTGGAAAGAAGGGAGATGAAACCGAGAGAAGAGAGTGGGAAAGAAGTGATGGAATAGGCATGGTTGATCAATCTGCATGCCTGAAAACAGGGGGGTATGGGCGTGATTCAGCCACTTGGGGGGGGGTGGTTACTTGTAGGGTGGCCTTGTGGTGTTTAATTGTGTCCCGGTATTTTGTACAATGTATAAAAATATCCCTCCTTGATATTTTATAATTTTACCACATCAATACATCATCAAAAACACCTAACATGCCTCCTAAACCATATCATCAAAATAAATATAACACCAACCACATAAATTAATTCCCCAACTTAATTACATGCTTTTACCACATAAAGCATAACCCATAAACCCCAAATTAAATCACCTCAATACATAATTATCAACACTTTGATAGCATGTAAACACATAATCCTTTCGGGGATATCACAGCTTTTGTGCATAGGAAAGGAGACAAACTTGAACCTATGTCAGTTAAGTACGTCTTTCTTGGTTATCCTGAGGGTGTGAAAGGATATAGGCTTTGGTTAAGATGTGAACCTGGTTTCAAAACTATTATAAGTAGGGATGTCATTTTTAATGAATCTGAAATGCCTTGCTTGCTTTCATCTTTGCCTGAATCTGATTGTGAGTCTGTGACTACACCGAGCAAGGTGGAGCTATTGTTTCCCCAGATATTGAAAACAATGTGCTCCCTGATATGAATCATGAGAACTTGCCTGTTAATGAACCTAATTTGCATGAAAATATTGACGAACATATGCACAATGAATTGGTTGCTAATGAACATGAAGATCTGCATGATTATATGTTGAATAGAGATAGGGTTAAAAGAAATGTGAAACAACCTGCTAGGTTTAATGATTTTCATCTCACATCGCATGTTTTCAATATGTTTGAGTCAATTGATAATTGTGAGCCTAAGACCTATAATGAAGCTTAGAAATAAAAAAATATCGTGTATTGGTTTAGTGCCATGAAAGATGAAATGCATTCTCTAGCTGTGAATCATACATGGACTCTTGTACCTAAACCTGTTAATTGCTCTTTAGATTGCAAATGGTTATTTAAGGTAAAGAATGAAACTGATTCTGTTAGATATAAAGCTAGGCAACTTGCAAAAGGTTTTACTCAAAGAGAGGGTATTGACTATACTAAAATCTTTGCTCCTGTTGTTAAGTTTACTACTGTGAGAATTTTATTATCACTTGTTGCTCACTTTAATTGGGAACTTAAACAGATGGATGTTAAAATCGCTTTTTTGCATGGTGACTTAAATGAAAAGATTTACATGAAACAATCTGATGGTTTTGTAGACTCAAAGAACCATAATCACGTTTGTTTGCTTAATAAATCTTTGTATGGCCTAAAGCAGTCACCTAGGCAATGGAATAAGAAGTTTGATGAATGTATGCTTACCTTAAAATTTAAAAGAAGCTCTTTTGATCATTGATTGTATTTTAAAGATAAAATGCATGTGCCTGTTTTCTTGTTGATTTACGTGGATGACATGTTGATTGCTAGCCCTTGTCTGAAATCCATTGAGCATATTAAGAACTGTTTAAGTGATAAATTTGATATGAAGTTCTTAGGTGATGCTAGTAGAATCCTTGGCATAGACATTGTTAGAGATAGAAAGGAATCTACTCTCTATTTAAAGCAAACTTCTTATGTAAAGAAAATTTTAAAGAAATTTTCCATGTTTGATGCAAAACCTGTTAACGTGCCCTTAGCTGCTCATTTTGTGCTAAGTAAAGATCAAAGTCCCAAAATTGATGTTGATTTTGATGCCATGAAAAATGTACCGTATTCAAATATGTATTTGATGGTTAGCACTAGACCTGACATTGCTTATGTTGTTAGCTGCTTGAGTAGATATATGTCTAATCCTGGTGTGGTACATTGGAATGCTGTTAAATGGTTGTTACAATATTTGAAAAACTCTATGCATTATGGCTTATGTTTTTCTAAATGTGCTGAAGGTGTCAAGTTGAAAGGTTATGTTGATTCTAATTATGCTAATGATAAGGACAATAGAAAATCTATTACTTCATATGTTTTTACTTTGTGTGGAGCATGTATAAGTTGGAAATCGCAGCTGCAGCATATCGTTGCCTTGTCGACAACGAAATCAGAATATGTTGCTGTAACAGAAGCTTTGAAGGAAGCTGTCTGGCTGAAAGGTTTGATCTCTGAACTTAACTTGCTCGAAGGTAAGGTAGAGGTATTTTCTGATTCTCAGTCCGGCATTCAACTGTGTAAGAATCCTGTTTTTCATGACCGCACTTAGCATATTGATGTTAGATTTCATTACATTAGGGATATAGTGGCTAAAGGGTTAGTTAATCTTTCTTTCTGAATATAGTCCTGCTGATATGGGAACTAAGTGTTTACCTATTTCTAAATTGCAATCATGTCTAAAAATTTTGAATTTTGATACAGGTGATTGATTAGTGCTGCTGACTGTGTTGGTAGTCTATAACTGCTTTGTGTGTGTTATAGAATTGTTACCCCGGTTATTGACTTTAACCCCCTTTGTGTTGGTTATTGTCTGTGTTCTTTGTCTGTGCTTTGTGCTATGACAGGAATTTGGTCCACACAATACTTTGTGTGTTGTGGGGACCCTTTGGGCGATGATGAGTCATCTATGGGGTTTTCCTTACGTTGAGGTGGAGCCGGTATTGTGCCAAGGTGGAGATTTGTTGGGTTTGGCCCATTACCTGATTGGGCTTTGGCCTTCTTATTTTTTCCCGATTGTTTTACTACCCATTCCAGATTGGCTCTTCACTTTCTTCCACTTCTCGATCTTTCTTCATCGCGTCTCCTCGGCTTGCTTGACCGCGTTCCTTGGGACTTGCTCTCCTTCCCTTCGTCTTCCTCGTTGCTATTTATCATGGTGTTGTTCCATGATGAGGTAAGTCAGATATACCAAAAATCCTTTGTGTATTTGCTTCCCCTTTCGCGTCCCTGTTCCCGTGGTGTGTTCGGATTTGTGGCTTGAGCTCTTGCCCTGCTGTTAGCCGTGGTTGTGCTAACTGTGCTTGGTTGTGTAGTGCTCTGTGTTGCCCTTCTCCTTCCTTGGTATAACCCTGTGTGCGGTTTCCCTTGCTGTTTTTTCCGTCCATCGCCTACGGCTAAGTGTTCGGGCAGTGTGTGTCTCCCACCTTTTGGCTACGATACCTTGGTTCCCCTGTGACGACGTTGGAAGGAAACCCTGCTTGACTTGAGCCCAATTCCCTTACTCTTGTTACAATTTCAGTTTTATATAGTTCTTTGTGAATTGTATACTGTTGTTTGTTTTCTTGTTGTAATTACAGGATAACAATCGACGTTCAAGGCGGAACGAACACCTTACAAAATGCACGAAAACAAGTTAGTGATGAACTCGGTAAGGTTCCAGATTGTGCACACGAGATAAGGTAAACGCCGCGAAGGCTTTTTGTGAACAACACTCCTGACATGTAGCTCTTTTTCAGTCTTCCTGATGATGTAAGAGTTGTGATAGTTAAAACGTTATTGGGAAATCGACTTTAGTTTATCTTTTTAACCAAGTGCAAGTTAATCTAACTAGAGTTCGCTCGATTGTCCGGAGAGAGTCCGGTGGGGATGTTATGTCGACGGGGAATTAAATTTGGACATGAAAATGAAGCCACATTTAGTTTTGTAGTTCATGCTCTTTGTCATGCTTTGTACTTGCATGATATAATATATGACAGAATTTAGATAAGGACGTGTTCTTTTTTTAAATATTAAATTTTCGGAAATCGAGAATTTTTATTAATGAATTTACTGTAGCATGTGAAAGTAAATTGTTGATCTCTCCACGGAGATAGTTTAATAAATTACTCAGGACAAGAGTAAATTAAAGTTTCATCGAACTCTTTTATATTCACCATAAGTTAAAGAAAATACGATGTTGGCCCCTCACGGGGTGGCCAGTGGGTGGAGTTAATAATTATATATACTTTATTATATTTAACGTAATATATATTTAAATAAAGAATAGGTAAATTTAAAGTATTAAATGAAATAAAAAAATATTATTGATTATAACATTGGTTTTATGTTAAAATAGCATAAGCCAAAATTTACTTTAAAAATAATATTTTTAGAATATTTCTCATTATTTATGTATAATAATCATTTGCTCAATAAAATATATATCTATTAAATTTATTAATGATTTATATAATCAATCCAATTTCTTTATAGAATTAATTTGTTATAATTTAATTATTAATTTACTCACTTTATATTAATCAAATATTATTGCAAACTAAATATTGTACATAAATAAATTATAAAACTCATACAAAAGTTTAAATAACTATCTTTATGAAAATATCAAAACGTCGATAACGATTTAATTATCCGATATACATAACAAAGTTGAAGTAAATTTAAAAACAATTAACTTATAATTTGTATTACCAATTTAGTTACAATAATAATAATTTAATTAAAAAAATCTACAACGATTTTCTCATAGTTTACTATATATGTTTATAGATACACACAAATCGTCATATAGAATTGAATTTACACAAAATGATTTATTTTAATTTTTAAGGCAGTCCACAATAAATGCTGTGTAAAGAATTATTTTGATGCAATGACTAATTTTGTCCAAATTTATATTTTTTTCAACTACATATTTAACGTATAAATTATATTCCTATGTAATAAAATAAAATATTAAATATTTTTTATGAAACTATATATATATATTATAACACCCGTAAAGATTAAGAGAGATAATTATAAAAAGATGAAGGGTATGTAATCACATGTCTGTGTTGCATCAAAACACAACACAAACCATGAAAAGAAGCGCCAATATACACAACATAACCACATGTATCCGAAGGGATAGCAAGAATTGGAGCTATTGTCAATCTCGTCTTCAACTCCTGAAAGCTAGCCTCGCACTCAGGAGTCCACACAAACTTGATATCTTTCTTTGTCAATGTAGTCAGAGGTCGAGCGATCTTTGAAAATCCCTCAATAAACATTCTGTAGTAACCAGTCATCCCAAAAAAACTCCGAATTTCAGGTACTAAAATTATTATTATTATTATGAAGGATCAATATTCTTTATTGAGAATACCAGCAAATTATATATTAACTAACCGATAAAGAGTCAAGTTTTACGGTATATTGAATACATCGTGAAACGACGTCCACAATTTTTTTGGGATAACTAATACTGATAGTTTTTTTAAAAAAAAAATTTTTAGGGTAGGAAAATGACTCGAACCCGAGACCTCTTATATTAAAAAATAGATGACAATTACTCAGCCAATATGTTGTTGTCACTAATATCGATAGTTTAAGTGAACGGAGAAAATACTCTTTCTTTCATTTAATAAATTATTATACAAATCATTTAATAAATTTGTAATTTACATATAGCTACATATTTCATATTTTCACTTTTCCAAATTCTCAAACTGCTAAAATAGTCTTCTATCTATATTTTTCAATAAATAAATATTTAAATTAGATTATTTTTTATTTAAACAATAACACTTAGAAGTTAGAAATTATTAATTAGGTTAAAACAAAATTTGAGTATTTTCTCATGTGCACCAATTATATAAAAAATTTGATTATATAAGAACCAAGACTCGAGAAGAGAAAATTAATCGTCCCCCTTGCATCACTTTAAGAGGCCTTGTCAGTACAATTCTCACTCTCCATCTCCATGCCATCTCTCCAACAGAAGTGCGAAATGCTGCGATGCATTGTCTCTGTTAGTATTTCAAAGTAGCGGAGAATCCCCAAAAAAAGCGAAGAAAATTTGGGAAATCGCAATGGTGTCAGCCAAAGGTAAGGAGAAAGTGAGTGACAGTGGTGGGAAGGGGAAGAGGAAATGGAGTGGCAGAGCAGATGATGATAAAACTGGCCGGAAAAGTAAGAACCGAAGCGGATCGTTGCGGTTCTTTGATGATACCGCGTACGAGGTTGACGAGGATATAAATGACAGCGAAGACGACGACATGCTAGATTTCGGTAATATTTGTTAAAAAACCTAAAATTTATACAATCCTGTTTCCTGTGGTTATGTCCGCGTTCTAATTTTTCTATGGGTTTTATTGGGGAATAATAGGTAAGTTTAGGGTTTTTTGATGCCGCGTCTGTTTTTCTTTGGGGTTTTTGTTTGTGTTGTTTCTGAGTTTACAATTATTTTTTGTGATTAATTGGTTTTTTTTTGGTTTGTGACATTGCGCTTGAGGGTTTCACGATATTCATAATTTTATCCGTTATGTGTTTTTGAAATGGTCGTGGGTTAAGGATTTTCACGAGTGAAGTCTGGTTTTTCGTTTATCCGGTGTTCTTTCCTGTGGATTACGGCTTTCCTTTTGGGTACATACCTACTCTGTAGAACTCGCTTTAATGTTTTTCGAGTGCTGTTGGTTTTTCTTTTTGTCAAGTCGGTTTTTGTTTGCTTTTTTTCAAATGTCTATTCTTGACGTTATGAGGAACTTATTCTGTACCTGCGTTTATTCTACTATTTTCCGAAAGAACTTTTTTTCTCTGATTAGTTTTAGTTTATACGGATTAAACATTTGGGAAGTACACATGAATCTTTGACGGCTTTCAATAAACTGCTTGAGTGGTTCTCGCCAGTTTACCCAGCATGCTTGCATTTTTTGCCTCCAAATTTTGTCCTCTGAGTTTCTTTTTTCCAAAATATTATGCCTGGATGTCCAAATCTATCAACTAAACCATCTTCTATAAACTCGCTTGCACTCCTTAGGAAGCTAGTGACTAGGCTTGGTTCTCAGTATGGGCTTAATTAAAAGACTTGGATGTGCATATCTGAAATAAAATTGTGATCAAGATGGATTTTTCTTCTTGTATCAGCCATTGTTTTTCCTATTCAATTACTTAATGTTTTTGCCTGAATTGGGAACAGATTTTTTTGAAGATGAATTTGGCCCAGAGTCTGATATCAAGAATGTACCCGGGAAAGCCCCTCACATTCCTTCCATTCCTAAGGAGGAGGAGATGAATGAGGAAGAGTTTGAAAGAATGCTGGAAGAGCAAGATAAATCAGGAGCTGGTTTTGGTACTCATGCAGAAGACAATGATCGCAAGAGATTGTTTGAGGGAAACATGTATGTGCCATCTGCCAAGGATCCAACAATCTGGAAAGTCAAATGCATGGTAGATTTTGTAAACTTGTGGGACATGTTAATTCAACATTTTGAAGATTGTTACTGTGCCACTGTCATTCATTGCAAACAAATTTCTGATTTAGGTTGGGCGCGAGCGGTATTCTGCATTCTGTCTTATGCAGAAATATGTGGATCTGAATTGTTTGGGAACTAAGATGCAGATAATTTCTGCATTTGCACCTGATCATATAAAGGGCTTCATATTTATTGAAGCTGATAAGCAATCTGATATTTATGAGGTGCTCTTCCCACTCGTTTTGCTCAAACTTCTTTTTGTTTGCTCAGGGTAGGGATTAAGTAAATGATGATTCATTTGTTATGAAACTATAGGCATGCAAAGGGCTTTGCACCATATATTCAACTAAATCAGTATCTCTTCCGAGCAATGAAATGTCCCAACTGCTGTCTGTGAGGAGCAAGTCTTGTGGAATATCTAAGGGCATGTGGGCCCGTGTAAAGAGTGGGAAATACAAAGGTGATCTTGCTATGGTACGTATTTTTCCCTATACGGAGGTGGTTAAATGCTCTTGGTTCCTTATCTTGGTGTGTCTTTTGGACATGCTATTGTTGGCAATCCTTGTTATCATTTTTAGGAAAATCTGTGTAATGCTTCAATGACTATTCTAGGTTGTCGCTGTAAATGATACTCGGAAAAAAGTGACTGCAAAGCTGATTCCAAGGATAGATTTGAAAGCACTGGCTGGAAAATTTGTATGTTGATTTGTTCTACATGTTTTCTTTTCTTTTTTCTTTTTATTAATTCTTAGAATTAGACTACAATGAAACTAAATTTACTCCCTTTTGATTACATTGGCTGTTCCAGGATATTTATGAGGATTAAACTTATTTGAATTTGTAGCAATTTTCCCTTTTTTCTCTTTAATCTTTCCTTCAGGAGTTGGTTTTGATGGCTAGACTAAAGCTATATTTTATTCCCTGGTATCTTAATTTATTTGGTTGAAATAAGTGAGCTAATATTTGATTTTGAACACTCCTACTCTTTTATGTGATCTGACTAATTTGGTTATGTTATTTCAGATATGACATTGAACCCTTTTCAACTGGCTGCTCCATTACAATGTTATGTACTGATATAATATTGGTCAATTTTTTCTTTTCTTTCTTTGGGGGTGATGGTGGTAGACTAGTAGTGAATTTTTGTGAAGATTAAACTTATCCGAATTTGTAGCCTTTTTCCTTTTTCCCTTTTTTCTCTTTGATCTTTCCTTCAGGACTTGGTTTTGATGGCTAGACTAAAGCTATATTGTATTCCTTAGTTTCTTCATTTATTTGGTTGAAATAAGTGAGCTAATATTTGATTTTAGAACCCTCCTACTTACGTGATCTGACTAACTTGGTTATGTTATTTCAGATATGACATTGAACCCTCATTTCAACTGGCTGCTCCATCACAATGTTATGTACTGATAATATATTGGTCACTTTTTTCTTTTCTTTCTTTGGGGGTGATGGTGGTAGACTGGTGGTTAATTCACTTATTCCCTAGTATTCATCTTCCTTATTAAAACTCAAACTAGACCAAAAGATTAAGTTCAACCACACAAAGTAGTTCACTTATGAGTCACGATCTTTTATGATGTTGGAAAGATATCTGTCATTATATGCCTTGTATGCATGTGTAGGGTGGAGGCATTGCTGCTAAGAGGACTGCCATTCCAGCACAAAGACTGATCAGCTCTAGCGAACTCGAGTAATTTAGTGTTCAATATTTTATTGCCTGTGTTTGTTGTCTAGTCTTTAACAGGCTACAAATACAGGGAGTTCCGCCCTCTTATCCAATATCGTCGGGACCGTGATACTAACGAGATGTTTGAGTTTCTTGATGGGATGATGATGAAGGATGGTTATTTATACAAAAAAATACCCATCGACTCATTAAATTATTGGGGTGTAGTTCCTACTAAAGATGAGCTCTTGAAATTTGAGAGTTCAAAGAATGATGAATCTACTGATGTACAGTGGCTTTCTCAACTTTTTGGTGAAAAAAAGAGGCAGCAAATTAAAGATGTAAAGCAAGACAAAGGGGGTGGGAAATCCAAGGGTTCATCTAGCTCTGATGTTGGAACTAGTTTTATGCATGATCTGGTTTTTTTCGGGTAGGTCTATTGCTATCATGTTGCCTTACTTATATCTACTTTTTTTTTTTCAAAAGAATTTTTACGATCCTGACCTGTGCGCCAGGCGGAGGGATTTTGGTGTTGTCATTGGCTCAGAGAAGGGTGATAGTGTCAAGGTATAAATATTTTACACTTCATAAAATTATATCTGATTGAACTGTTTATATATGCCGATCTACCATGCCTTTATATTTTTCTTTTATATTTCAGGTTATTAAAGAAGGCTCAGAAGGACCGTCAGTGGTCACTGTTAAACATAGTGATCTGAAAAGTGCATCCTTTGATAAGAAGTTATTCACTGTGTTAGACCATAACTCGAATACCGTATCCATTAACGACTGTGTTCGGGTTTTAGAAGGTCCATTAAAGGTATGCCATTAAATTTCTTAATAGAAAATCCGAATTTTTATTTTTTCTTTGAGTTTTGAAAGGCTAATATGCATGTGTATATTAAATTGGCATTGCAGGATAAAGAAGGGATTGTTAAAAAGATATATAGAGGTATATTGTTTTTGTGTGATGAAAGTGAACAGGAGAATAATGGTTATATCTGCATTAAAGGGCAGCGATGTGAAAAAGTCAATTCTTCCGGCGTTGCATCAAATGCAAAGGTTTGAGTGGATTCAATCCACAAAACCAGGACTTTTACCTGCTTCTCTTGTTGTTTTGACAGAATACTGTCTTTACTTACAGCCAAATTTTAACTTGGTTTCAGGGTAGTGAGCCTGGGTCCTCAAGCTTTATGGATTTACCATCGTCGCCCAAATCTCCTTTATCTCCTAGCAAGCCTTGGCAAGAGAGGGATGATAAATGCAACTGTATGTTTTAAATTTCAAAATATCACGTTGGACTCATTTGAAGCTACTGCTTCTTTTGAGCTGTCAAATGTGTTTTTCCAATGCAGTTAAACGCCAGGAAAATCTATTGTTTTCTGTTGGACAATCATTAAGAATCAAAGTTGGCCCTTTAAAGGGTTACCTCTGTCGAGTTATGGCTGTTCGTCGTTCTGATGTCACCGTGAAGCTGGATTCTTTAAAAAAGATTTTAACGGGTATGATGAACCTTGTTGATCATTTGTCTTTCTGTTTATTAGAACACCTCTTCCAATGTTGCAGTGAAATGTGAGCATTTATCTGAGGTTCGTGGAAGAACTCCAGCTATCTCCCAGGGGTATGGCGGCATTCTGCTACCGAATTGAAAATAATTGATGTGGTTCTCAATATTGGTTTAGTTTTCCATAGTCTTTGAAGAATTTTTTGGTGCTCTACAGGGAGGAATCTGGGGATGTAAAACCTTTTGATTTCCTTGGAACACATGATGGTGCAAGTGGTAATGGGCCTTTTATGGTTTGAATCACTTTATTTTGCATCTGCCTTAATGTCTAATAACAATATTTTTTCACGTATTGTTCGGTGGACAAAAACATATCTGCTGTTTGAAGACTGGATGGATGGGGCAACGTTATCAACAGAGGGTAACAATTGGAATGCAGGTGGATCTACGGAAAGGTTGAATTCTTAACTGATGCTAATTTTTAATTTTTATTGAACGTCAATTTTCTTATCATCATGGTGCTGAGAATGTGCACCTGTTTCTTTCTCATAAATATTTTTTGGATAATCGGTCTTAGTTTTAGCCTTGAGATTAGAATTAGCGAGTGGTCCTTTCCTAAATCATCGAAACTGCAGATTGATTAATTGTATATAGATGCTTTTGTCAACATTTGTTGAATTGTTTAAGATCCCCATTTAACTAATGAAATGGAAGATGTAACACCTATAGGGAATCTCTACTTTTGTTGAAAATGACCTAGAGAAAAATGGCTCCACATTTGAGTTTGTGGTTATTGTTGGTTCCCTTGCTAACATACACTGTGGTGTGCTAACATTTGCAGGTCTTCTTGGTCGTCATTGCCAGCATCAAACTTCTCGGTTAGTTTCATTTTAGGATATTCTGTTTTGTTATGGCAGTGCGTTTGTTCATTATCGTGCATGGGTAATGTTGATGACCGAAGAAGAATTTGCAGCTTCCAAATGAATCCAGGTCTGTTGATCCTGTAGCTGATGATGCAATGAAAGGTATGTGTGGTGCATCATATCTATGGTCATCTTCCCAAAAATCGGATCAGTTTAAAAATCTAACACGAGGTAGTTTATGCGAGAATACTCCATCTGTTCCTTTTGCAGAAAGGGTTTATGTAGAAGATACACCAGTTTCATTTACATGTACATTTCGTAATCTCATACTATCCCTGCGGCTCTGGAGCTTTTCTAGACATTTCCTTTGTCAAAAGGATAATCTAATTCTAATTTTATAAAAACAACAAAAGTTAATCTGGAATAACTTCATCCATCAGCCTAGATTGCCGAGACTGGTGGCTACTTGGCACTTCTAGTCTTGAGAAGGTGCACCGGATAGTTAATTTCAGCCTTAATTTATCTGGTTAAACTTTCTTTAAATGTTTTCACTTTCTTTCTTGAAGATTTGGTTTTAACTGAGGGTAATCTGGATACAATCCTGGTGGAAAATGCATTCTTGCTTCTTGTACGATTCTGTGATTATCATTATTTATGGCTTACTTCTGTTGCAGAAGATTCTGGTTGGCAGATCAAAGCGACATCAAATCAAAATTCATCATGGGGTGCAGTCTCAGCTGGTGAGAAAACAGTTCCTGATGCTGGGCCAGTTGATGGTTGGGGAACCAGTAGTGGATGGAAGCAAGCTACTTCATCTACTGCTGTTAGCGGTGGTACTTCTGATAGCTTGGGCAAATCTGTTGAACCACATCCTGATAACTCTGACGAAGCAGAGAAAAATGAATCTTGGGGTAAAGCTGCCGAGAAGTGGAGCACTGCTGGTGATATCTGTGGAAGTAAGGTAGCTTGGGACCGATCTGATGTTTCATCAGATAGACCGAGTGGGGGATGGGGTGATGCAAGTCGAGAACTTAATAAATCAGAAGCAAGTGCCTGGAAGAAAGACAAATTTGCGTCCCCGGACTCTGCTGTTGGGGATGAAAGTAAATGGGAAAACCAGAGTGATATGAAAAAAGATGGTGTGGGAGGCTGGGGAAAGAGTGGGTCTACTTTGGGCAAAGGCAGAGAGTCTGAACCGGAAGGTCCTTCTGAGAAAACTCGGGGGCAATCTCAGTGGAATTTGTCAGAAAAATGGAATGATAAGTCTTCATCTACTGGAAACAATGTGGGCATTGATAGTTCTGCTGGGGAATGGGTTAATTTGGGTAGTGCTAACATAAGTGACAGTCAAACTAAAAACTGGGAGACTAAAATGGTGGGTGGAATTGCTACTGAGAAAGGGCAGGCTAACAGTTGGAGTAAACCCGAGCCTGTTGGTGTTGATGGTGGGCCATCATGGCAGAAGCAGGATAGTAAATCTTCGTGGGGCAAGCAGGATGACACCTCTTTGTGGGCCAAGCATGAGGAAGGACCATCGTGGAGCAAGCCAAATGAAGGATCTGCTTGGAATAAGCCAGACGTTGGAGATAGAGGATTTAGTGAAGGGAAGAAAGGTGGGGCAGGAAATGAAGATGATGAAGACCAAAAAGGAAGTTGGGGAAGGTCAAAGCCATTTGATGTGGGCCATGGTTTGGATGGAACAGTGGGAAGAGGGAGGGGACTAGGAGGCGGCGATCAATATGGTAAAGATAGGTCTTTGGATCGGGGCCAATCAACTGGTTGGAGGAAGGAAGGTCAATACAGCGGGTCACATGATCTTGGGAATGATTCTAATTGGAGAAACAATCAAGCGAGTGGTTGGGGCAAAAAAGATGATATTTGGGATAAATCAGATGAGGACAAGGACAAGGAATCTGGGCGGAAACAAGGATCATATGGTAATAAAGATGCTGGTGGAGGAAATGAATGGGGTAATTCGAAACGTAACGAGGATCATAAACCCAGTGGTTGGAAAATACCAAATGTTTCCAACAATTCCGGCTCATCTGATTGGGGAAAAGCATCCACTGGAAATGTAGGTAGTTGGAACAAAGAAAAGAAACCAAATGAAAATAATAAGTCTTCCTGTACCACCGAAAACACTTCCTTTGATGGCCAGTTGTCTGATTGGAGCAAAAAAGGCAACAAGGGTTCTTACGAAGACTCTGAGGAGAATAACTTGGTGTGGAGTTCGGTTTCTCAAGACAAAGCAAAAAATGGGCAAGTTGGTTCATGGAAGAACGAAAAGAATGTCGATGGAGGTTCATCTACTGGATGGGGCCAGAGTAATTGGCTGAAAGGTGAAACACGTGATACTGGTGGCAACCAAGGCTCTTCTTGGAGTGGCAAAAGTAATTGGAACTCTGGAAATGGTACTGATAGTAGCAATAATCTTGATGACACAGGCGACATGGGAAGAGGTGGAAATTGGAGAGGTTGCGGAGGAAGAGGTGATGGTGGTGGTTTCCGTGGTAGAGGGGGATCAGGTCGTGGTGGTTTTGGAGGTAGAGGTGATGCGGGTCGTGGTGGGTTTGAAAGCAGATGGGGTTCTGACAGGGGCGGAATTGGAGGGAGAGGGAGGTCTGACAGAGAGGGAGGATTACGTGGTCGTGGTGGTTTTAGAGGCAGAGGACGGGGTGATGGAGGTGATTTGCGTGAGGAAAAGCCCTACAGCTGGAATCAAGGGTCAAACAATGATTCCGAGGGATGGAAAAGTAGTGGCAGCCGAGGCAGTTGGAACTTGGGAGATAAGGACAACAATCAAGGAACAAATTGGAATCCATCAACCGAATGGAATAAACCATCTGCTAACTCTAAAATGGATACTTGGCAATCGAATGAATCTAGCAAAGGTGAAGGACAATCTGGCTCATGGGGCAAAGCTGCATCAACTTCCTGGGAAACTGTCCCACAGAATGAGTACTCAAGATGGAGCAAAACGGAACCTAGTAATGAAAATAAAACCATAAAATCTACCGAGGACAAAGAATCATCAGATTCATGGGGTAAAGCGATAGCTGGCTCCAGGGAAACTGCCCCAGATAATGCTAGCTCATTTGGAAACTGGAACCGGCCAGAAGCTAGTGATGGAGGACAAACTAAAGAATCTTCTCAGGACAAAGGGCCATCTGATTCTTGGGGCAAAGCTGCAGCTAGCTCTTGGGGCGACGGAAGTAGCAAAGGCGGGTGGTTATAAGTCCTAGAGGTAACTACGGATACCATGTGTTTCTGTCTTTTGTACTTTTCAAGGACTTGTGTTATAATGTGCCATCCGTACATTCAAAAGTCACGACCAATGTTCCATTGTGATTAACATATTTAGCATCGAGTGTGAGAAAGACAACACACGATGGAGGCAGCCCAACTGGAATTAGTGCACCTAATTACACTTGCGTCTCTGAACTTTTACATCCTTGGAGGGCAAATTTCTTAATATTATGTATCATTTAATAACTCTATTCCTCCTGCACTCAAAACATTTTTCTCACCTTGGCAGGCAGGCAACTTGAGTATATCCCAAAATCAATTTGAGTTTATTTGAGAAAAAAATGGTCGATGGTGTTTGAATTATTGTTAATGACGTTGAATTTTCCAAAACTAGCTCTCACCTCCAGGGTTGCATGATATTTGAACTTATGCAGTACCGTTCTCACCCCTCAGTGTCACAATGTCGTGGGGCTTCTGAAGACATAACTGTATAGCATAAGTTAGATGGGTACACCTTGAGTTTAAGGTGTAAATGCAGTAACACCCAGTTTGAAAAATTACAAACTCCTGATCATTGCAAATTTTAAGTATGCCCTTGGAATGCTATATATGACCTGAAGATATGCGTGCTTGCATACATGTGTGTGTGTGTGTGTGTGTGTGTGAGGAGATATAATGAAGATTGCTGGTGTTGTCAACTCCACTACTGTTTTTCTCTTTGTAATTTTCTATTACCTGTATCTAGAGCCGTAGTCTTGTATATCCATGAATTCATTCCATTTTGCTGCAGGTAAAGATGACCGAGCTCTGGACCGCTTGCTGTCTTTAGTAAGCTAACTTCTGTTTACCTTACAAACTGTTTATTTTGGTATTTTAAAAATTTGATAGGCTCATAAATTGTCATGGATGTTGAATTTTTGATGATTTGAAATACTTGCCTATCATAACTCTGTTGTTGATGGTAGATCATCCATTTGTGCATTTGGATGTTTTCTGGTTTCTATATGATGCTATCCTGTTTAGGCATCAACTGGTGACTGATTACTGTGCTCCTTATCTGAAGTTCCGTGTTCTATGCTTTAATTATTGTTCTGATAAAGAATGGAAAGTTCCATTATCTTAGAATTTATTGGGTTATTGTGCAACCTGAGTCTTTAAATTTATTTGGAAAAATGGATGGATAAAGTCGTCTTTTTTAGACAGCGGGTGGGCTTCAACTTGTTGGACAAATTATCGTCATTTTGGAAGTATTTTGAGTTGGTGCTCATTTTAATGTCTGATGAGTTTTTTTTTTATCATGTGGGATTTTGAAGTGTTTTATACATTATTCAAACTCGAGCATTTGTTCCCAAATTTGTTACTAGATGACACCGTTGAGGCAAGCCTCATGTGGCTATGTCAGATGAGTAGTCGAATGACAATTTAGGGAACAAATGAAGTGTCTTGACATGTATATACATATGTAATGACAAGCTTATGATTGCAACTCGGTTTGTGTAAAATGTTTATTCAAATATATATTTCATGGTATGGTTTTTTAATTTAATATCGGATTACCATATTTTATTTAACATTTGATAATGAAGAAATACTCTATCATCGTAAATTCATTCAAACAAAACTATGGCTAAATTAATTAAATAATATAAAAAAATTATGGTCGTTCGCCCAACATAAAAAATTAAATATATAATTTTTAAAAAATACATAATATTCAAAACATAATCTGAACGATTATCTCTACCTGAGCAGGTTATGGTACATCTATTATAGTTCTATAATAATATTTTTTCAGATTAATTTTTGACAATCTAGAAAATAGAGATCAAATAAACTGCAATAAAAAAAAATATTGAAATAAAAATTAGTTAAGACATTAGCATCTAGGTCCACAAACACTCCTAAAGGTTTATTCAAATATCATCTCATGCCGAGAAATATTATGAAAAACGAAATCAAAGAAAAGAAATATAGTTCTCAATTATAATGTAATATCTGAATTTTATACACACAAAACTTGCATATGCATGCATCCTTTGCCAAGGAGAACTAATAATAATAATAATAATATATATATATATATATATATATATATATATATATATATATATATAAGTGGGGCTTTTGCCATTTATTAAATCTTGAGAAAAAAAAATCTTGAAAAAAAATTCTCAGTCATCATCTATTTTTAAATCTTGTCGGATTTTCTTTAATACCTATTATAATAGCAGCAATATAGGGTAATAATGAGGGTGGGTAACAATGCATATAAAAATCAAAAGAATAAGGAGTGACAAAAACATCGTGGTGGTTGGAGAAGAATGTGTATGTGTTGTGCCGCTCCCAAATATCATTCCCAAGAAGTCACCATCTCCGGCGGACCCACTATCACCGCCGTCTGCACCGGTTGTGGCCCCTCCGCCGTATGACAGGCTAATGCTGTTGTCCCTGCATCGTAAAAATGGTGTAAAACTTCAATCAGAACAAACGATATTTAATTTTAGTAGCAAACCCATGTTAGCCTACTTTTTGAGTGTTGCCATTTGAAATCGTAGATGAAATAGTGTTTTACTGATATCTACAACTTCAAATGTTATTTTTTTAGTTTATATAGTAAGATGTGCATAATTTTTTTTAGAAAAGTTAGAATCAGTTCTTTGGTTATTTTTTTCCATTCAATTACTATAACATAGTCGTTTTTTAAAAAAAGTTTGTTAAAATCAGTCATTTAAAATGTTATTTTCGATCAAATTAGAAAAAAAATTAACCAACATGGTGGTACCTAACATCGTGTCTAAATAAGCAAGCAATTTAGACATCGGGTAAAGTTTCTTTTCAAACACACTCCAATTGGATATACCTGCTAGAGTCCAATGGCCCTAACAGGTAAGCGTCATGGTTTAGTGGTCCCATATAACCGATTTAAAAGTAAAGGGACCACATTTATCGTGACCCACCAAAAAAAAAAAGCTAGAATCGCTTTGAATTTTGAGTATTTTTTTCAATTAAAAATATTTATTGAAATGAGGTGCGTATGTGTGTGTATATTATTACTTATGGAAGTAGATATTGGACACAAATTGGAGTTATATATACCTGGGGCCGCCAAGAACACCGGCATTCATAGTGAGTTGGTCGACGAAGACTGCAGACAGAGGCTCGACGCTAGATGCCTTTGCATATTGGACGCTCCAGCCAGCACCGGAGGGCACAAAAAATGCCCCATTTACCAATATGTCTCCTTCTGTCCTCCAATTCCATTCACTCCATACATTCTCCTCCGTATCCACACGTTTTGTCACCTATATATATATATATCATAGTGAAACTTACAATAATCATTAATTATTATATATAAAGCAATCTTTTCACAAATCATTTTATGCAACACATCTGTGATGACTACCAATAAATAGTTTTCATAAAGAAATGAAGATCCATTTACTTTTATATGTAATGGAAAGCAAGTATATCACAATCCTATGATCAAGAAAGCTACATTGAGAAGCGTTAAATCAACAAATGAACAGTTTTTTTGGAACAGATTTGGAAATTTGATGATATGCCAACATCCCATTAGGCCATATCCACTTGAAAAATAGAACACTACGCAAGTTTAGCATATATTAGCAAATTTTACCTCCTTAGCATTAGGGTCAGCCGGGGCAGTAAACCTGTTGCCTTGGCTATTAATGGTAGGATTAGCGCTCCCACCAATTGCATACATTTCCCATTGTGTAAAATCATTGTTCACAACATGTATGTATCCTCTCCTACACCTTGGCATCCTTTGCACCAGACCCTCTCCAAAATGGTTAAACGCAATTGTTACCTACCATGTCAAGGCGCTCACAATCAAAATACAAACTTGATTAACTCAAAAATCGCTCATCGCGCTACACAAACAACAAAAAAATAACCATTCGTCGTGCCTGCATTCCAGAGTCCAGCAAGTACCTATCGTCGTGCCCCAACAACATAACCTCGTCGTGGTGTGAGAAATAGTTGTTAGAAATGGTGATGGCCGTTGATGCCATGATAGCATCAATCAATCCATCGGTGCAATGTGATAAGGCGCAGTGGTCTATCCATATGTTTCTTGATGAGAAAATCGATATCCCATCTCCATCAGATCGGCCACGGTGACCTACGTGCGTCGGACTAGACCGTATGTTGGTGTTTCCTGAAGGTTGACAGTTGTAGACATGTACATTATGGATGATCACGTTACTTATGTATTGCAGCGTGATGCATCCGTTCCCAGTTATGTGGACGTTGGTGCCACGACCATCGATGGTTTTGTAGCTATTGACTATGAGCTCGTGCTTGAGCTTGATGAGCATGCTGGATTGGAAGAGGATCCATAGGGGCTCATCTTGGATGACAGCGTGACGGAGGGTTCCAGGGACAGGGTTCACTGTGTCATGGTCAGAGGAGTCGGTGACGAGATAGAAGCGGCCGCCTTTTCCTCCTCGTGCCGCTTGGCCAAAGCCGATGGCGCAATCGGCTAAGTGTTGGCGGTTGGCTTCCCAATTGGGGTCGCAGCGCCAACAGTCGTCGATAGGGTTTCCAGTCAGACATTCGGGTTGGTTTGTTAGTAGCATTTGCCTTCTTGAAATTGAGTCATTGAGTTTCCTGTAGAAACGTCACAACAAGTGTGTAAAAAATCAACTGTCCCAGATTAAAATACACAAAAGTTTGTCAAAATTGACAAAGTTATCGAGAATATCAAAGTTGCATCGCAGAATTAACTCAAAGCAAAAGAAATATGTTTATCTAACCACACTATGATGGATTGGTTTAATTTTTCGATTTGAGCATCCTTTATGCTCTATTTTTATAATATTTTGTCTTAAAAAAATAGAATATAATTGGTCACTGTCATGATTGCCAGTCGCCACAATTTTAGCACAAATTTGTGCAGACTTTCGTAGTTGCAAGGCCTTACTGCTTCCCACCTACGATGCATGGATATTACAAAAACTTTCATGGTCAAGTATTGGATATTTTTGGGATATAGATACGCACGGATATGGCCCCGATACATATCGGATACGCCAAAATTTAAAATTAATTTTTAATCTCGGATACGTACTGGATAAGGTCAAGATACGTCTGACTTAGGAGTATCAGATACGCCATATGGAGTATCCGAATTTTTATTAATTCCGGATACATGTCTGGATACGGCCAAGATATGTCTGAGACCATATTCGACACGGTCAAGATACACAAACTTTGTTATTTTGATTTTTAAAAAGTTTAATGCTGATTATATGCTTGAAACTTGATTTCTCATAAATTTTAGAGAAATTACATTTAACGTCCTATAATTTGGTCTAAAATCACTTTGCAACCATTGTTTGAAAATTACAGTTTATATCTTCAACTTTCAAGAACGATATTTTCAAAATTGCTAGGATGCGATACGTTTACGTATGACAATTTTATTTTGTGTGTGTATATATATATATACATCAATAATATTTAGGAAAAATTACGCAAAACATATTATAATTTGATCCAAATTTCAATTGAACAATTGCTTGAAAAATTATATTTACATCAACTTTTATGAATTATAACATTTTGCATCATCTTGACTTGATCTTGTGTTTTTATCTAAATTCATCGATACTTCATCATCAACTTATATGCTCAAACTTAATTTAAACAAGCTATTGTAATTTTTTTAAAAAAATGAAAATTAAACAACTAATGAATTTCGGTATCCGAAATATTTTTTATTTATTAAAATTTACAATATCTAACTTAAGGGGCTCTATGTTTGAGGATGCATGACGATGATGGAATGTGACAATGAATTTTAGATTAAAAAATACAAAACTGAGTCAAGAGAATGCAAAGTATTACAATTCATGAAAGTTGATGTTGTAAACTGTAATTTTTCAAACAATGTTTGCAAAGTAAAATTTTGATCAAACTATATGATATTTTACATAATTTTCCATAAATATTATTGACGTATATATTAAAAAAAATTGCAGTATCGTATCCTAGAAATTTCAAAAATCTCGTGCAACTATAACCGTAGCTATATATCCGCATATCCACGTATACACATGTACGTACATTATTAGCTTCCCACCGATCACATGGCAGAAAACATGTACTTGAAAATGAAGGCAAAAGAAAGAAACTTAAGAAAGAAAAAGAGGAGGATACTTTTATTATTTGATGGGGGTGGGCCTCAAGGAGAAACTGATTATATATAATATAAAAATTAGTATATAAAAAGTGCAATTTAATTCTTTTTATTTAATATGCAGCTGTCCAACGTTCATCCAATATCCGCTTACAAATATATTGTAAATTGATGAATTGACAAAAAAAAAAAATTATAAAACTGAATGAGGGAAAGAGGCATCAGAAAATGGACTTGCATGGTATTTTCAAATATTTTCCACATGAAGTTGATAAAATGACAGTATATACAGAATAATGCTAAAAACGAAAATGGTCCGATAGAATAGGGGTTTTTTTGCAATACTAGTCGCAAACTTTTATTTAGGCAGTACTAATCAAATATATTCATATGAAAATTGTTTTTAATAAAAAATAGTTCTAACTTTTGCTTTTAATCAATATTAGTCCAAAACTTTTATTTTTAATCACAAATGATGTGACAACTTTTGTTAAAAAATAATTCCCGTGGGACAAAATTTTATGTGATATTATATTTTTGATTAAAAATTTCGGTGAGACTATATTTGATTAGTTTTTTGGACTACTATTACAAAAATTCATATTTTATGGGACCATTTTTTTAAATTTACCATATATATATATATATGTGTGTGTGTGTGTGTCAAATTTGTGAGTTTACTCACTGCTAGTTCCTACTCCATTTCTTGAGATGCCACTGAGCACCAAGAAATCAAGAAACAATGTCAAAACTCAGTGTAAACTAATAAAAGAACACATGGAGGGGAAGTATTTAATAAAAGAATCGCTATACAACATGAGATGCCCAAAAACCAATGCCGCCTCAGCAAAACCAAGATGCATGTTAGGTGCATAAATTTTACCTAATGCAACATAAGGAAAAGAAGTCCTACAATCCCAAAATTTTGTCCAAACAGTGATGTCCCATATTATAAACTTGCCAAATAACCAAAACAAGATAGGGATATGAGCACTGTTTTGAAAAATGTAACGCTACACAATTTTCTTGAGATTTCCCAACTTTTCTGCCAAACAGACAAATACCCATACAACAAAATCCCCAAATTGGTCAAAAAACAAGACATAGACATGATCACTCTTCTTCCAAAATGTAATATTACAATGTGCAGAACATGTAGGAACACAATATTTTTACCTTTGCACTTGCTGAACCACACCTTCGGGGTTTGGGTGTTGATGTGGGATAGTGAGATTCAAGAAATCAGATGCTGCAATACAAGAAGAAATGTAAATGAAGAGGCAAACCAAAAGAATGCTATTCCGGGGAAGCATTCTTTGAAGAAAGAAGGGAAAGAAAAGCAAAGGGGGAAGTGTATCTGATGTGTTATTGTTAAAATTAGTTATTAGCTGATTCTGTAAAGGGTACACTAAAGAAAGGAAGATATTTCTTTCTTGGCTATTGAATGGAAGATTTGGGATATCTAAGCATTAAAATAAGTTGTCTATTATATAATAATCATCGTGTTAATCTGGGATTCAGTTAAGTAGATGGAAGGCTGTGTGTGTGGTTTATTTTTTCTCAAAGTTTTTGGGTTTTCACAAGATGAAAAAGGGGAGAGAGTCTGTTCAGATTTGGAGGGGTGGCTGTGATGGGACATGGCAGCGGTGTGTATGTTTTGTGGGTATTCGAGGTTAGTTTGATGTTGTGTTTCAAGATATTATCACCGTCGACTTGGAACATAATCACCTATGACTTGGAATATCAATGGTTGACATACCTCATGACACTGTCTTTGGAGGGTACCATCAAATTTTTCGGTATTTTGTGTGGACACGTTCTATTTCTTGCTGCACTTTTCTTTTGTAACACACACACACACACATATATATATACTAGTTTTTGTAGCATCGCACAAGGCGCAGTGCAGGTACTAGCATGTTGGTCAATTTTTTCCTAATTTGATGCCCATCTTACTATAAACAAAAAAAGAACATTCGAAGTTGCTAATGTTGGAGTAAGTAAAATACTTTTAGGATGTATGTACTCAAATACATTTTTAGTAATATCCATAATACTAATAATAATAATAATAATAATAACAGTTAAAATACTTATTTAGTTGGGTTGACCAACATGATAATATTGCCTTCATTTAGCCAAACGAGTCGGTCCAGCCCAAACCCGCGCATCAATAACCGATTAAGATATATTTTTTCCTAGTAAATTGAGGCCAAACCCGTGTATCAACAAAAAAAAGTTTCTAAAAAAATATTTATTTTAACAAATTAAAAAAATATTTAATTAACAAAAAAAAAATTTTAAAAAATTATTTAAGCATTACTATTCATTACAATAGTAATGCTATAGGTATAATATCATATAATATAATATATATATTACTGTAATTGTATATATGTATGTAGTTGTATAAACATATATAATACTACAATTGTATAGAAAATTCAAGTTATGTACCATATCTTGCATCTGTTAATATAAATAAAGTGTAGATGATATTTTTTAAATAAAAGATATCATATGCTAAGTTTTTTGTAACAATTCCTCCAACCTAGTGATTAAAAGCGTTGAGAAAGTTTACTATGGGAAAAGGTAGACATTATTTATGAGCATTACATAATATAAATTCAGCCAACACTTGATAAATATAGTTTCATGAAGTTCTCTTAGTATAAATTCAGCCAACAATTAATATTTTAAGCCAAGAGATACAATATATACATATTATTTCAATGTACTCAAAGGTATACAATAGATTTAATTTTACTCACTGCAATATATATATTTAACCAGTTAATTATAATTTTATAAAAGTTGGCATGCGTGTGTGTGCGTAGATGTTATCCTTAGCCAACTTTATCAATTTGCAAGAAAAAGAGAATAAAATTGTTGCGTAGGAATTTAAGCCTTAGCTCTTCAAGTGGTATATCTACGTGTATTTTTATTTTTATTTAAAATAAGTAATGCTTTATATTTATGAATTATTCATGCATTGCCTCGAGACGCATGAAAAAATTGTTTTAAAAAAGGAAAAATTTAAAAAGTAAATAAATCTTTTTACTTTAACCCCAAAAGAAAGAAAGTATCGCATGTTTTGTCTTGGGGCTCACAAAACATAGATACCAAAGGCGTAGTATCAAACAATGGATAATCTCGGCCCCCCATTCACATCCTTTTAAGGGTTTAGTACGGATAAAATTATGAGTTCAACTTAGCATAATAGCCTTCTTCTAGTCTTATTGACGTTGCCTATCATGAATACATATAGCTTCAATAGCCGCCTTCTCGTAACCTACTGGTAACCATTACAATGAATTAACGTACTTAGTAGGTGATCTCAACTATAATATAAGATAATATGAGATAATAGATATCGTCAGTTCATTTGTTGAAAGAATAGGAACCACTTTCGAGATCTCTTAAGGGAGTGACAAATCCTCTAGTCGAGAAGCTGAAACGTATTATAGTCTGTTATGAGGTAAGCTAGCCCCGCAATAACCGGAGGGAATGCAAGGGCTACACCTTTTAACTACTTAATGGATGTAGCTACCTAAGGATATAATGTTAACGTTATTATGCTAGATTTAATGATCTAAATATGATTTGGAATTTTGGATGTAGCATGAGGACATTATCCTTATATTAGAATATCATTTCCCCTATGAAAGACATGATATATATTAGGAACGTTATTCGATTAATCATAAATTATATAATACTTCGTATAATAAAAATCGTCGACTGATTTTTAATATAATTGAATGGTGATTTAGATGAAATTTATTTGCACAAAGAATTTAATAAAAGTTTAAAATCGAAATGAAATTGTGGAAAGAAGAAAAAAATTCTAATCCACCTTTTGAAAATTGCGTACAAAGCCCTATCATCTAATTTCTGACTTTCTCATTTTCAAATTTCATGTTATAAAAAGCTAGATTATTTATTTAGATACTGCATGATTCCACCAAAATTATTTAAGCCAGTTGGGAATGAAGTAAATAACAGTTAAATAGCTCAAGCGTTCTAGTTTAACCCTTATCAAATAATCAATCAAAATGCAAGCGATTAAGATTTAAATCGATGATAGCATAAGAACTAATGAGATCGATGAAACTAAACAACATAATCCAAACGTCTATGTTTAATCTGATCAATTGTTTTTCCTAAGAATTTAACAAACTCACAAACGAAAATTTATTAATCTTAGTTGCTTCGTAAATTAGAGGGATCAAACGATTTCGTATTTGATATCTAATTTAGCATTAGATTGCATTAACAATAATTAGATGGCAAATCTAACAATCAAACACAATAATCATGACAATAAAATCAGAAAAACAATTGATACTCAATGAAAATTAACAAACAACGAGAATCATAAACTCCTAATGTATTTTCTTCCTTAACCAAGAATCACAAAAGTGTTTAGCAACTCATGACTAATTCAAAAACAACAAACTATATAAAAAAAACACATAAACTAAAGTAGAAGAGAATGTTACTAAATGATAGCACTATTTCAGAGTGTCAAATCCGTCTTCGTGCCTTTAAATCTTCAAGTTCTTCTTCCACAATTAAGAAAAAAATATTCTAACTCTAAAATATGATGAATTATTTGATTTGAGGTTCCCAAAATCTTGTATATAGGGTATGAGTCTGATAGGGTAGCTAAAAATATATCCAAATATGGAAAAATCAAGTTTTCATATTTTTGAGGATTCTTCAGGCGACCGATCGGCACAATCCAGCGATCTATCGCTGGTTATTTTTTTCAGAATTTTTAGGCTGGCGATCGATCGCTGAGATCAACTTTTTGGTACGTGCATTTTCTGCCGTGCTCGATCGATCGAGCTCTTCTGAGCGATTGACCGCGAGCTCTTCTGAGCGATTTAATCGGAACATGACATAATTTTGAAATGGTAAAATAAACTCCGATAATATTTTAAAATAAATTAGTAAAAGGAAGAATTGAATTTTGTGTTTTAGTAGTGGGTATAAATCTCAATTGTTGACTGCAAAATTAATTTATCAGTGCACTGGTGACACTCCGATGTACATAACTGGACTAGAATAAAATTTTTGGTGTGTTGTATTTAAAACAAACGCTACACACACTAAACACTTAAACTCACACACACATCGGATTTTGTTTTCTTCTCCTTGTTTGCTCTCCCGCCCACCTTCGTTTCTCGCCGCTCAATCGCTGCGCCTGCCACCGTCTGACCGCCGCTCGTCAAGTCCGAACCACCATCACCTTCTTCTCTCTTCGACGATCATTTCCATACCAAGAAATCATCGCCCTCATCGCTGGATCGGATTTTGTCCGAAAATGAAAAATTCAAAAATGAGGGTTCATCCAATTTCATGCGATTTTCTCCGGTCCGTGGCAATTGCACATTGCTCGTGGCCCGTGACAATTGGCACATGGCAGGTGGAATATGGCCCGTTACCATTAGCAATTAACCATTTCCGGTGGCAATAGGCCCATGACCGATGGTAATTGGCACATGGATCATGGCTAGGGGTGTAAACGAATCGAACATGTTCACGAACTTTTCGAGCCGACTCGATAAATATTGGTTCAAATTCAAAATTCTCACATTCGAGCCGAACTCGAACATTTCGAACTTTTTTCGAGCCGAAATTACTTTGTTCGATAGTTCACAGCCGCTCGTGAACTTTAATATTTTATTAATATAATATAATTATATATTAAATAAATATATTTCGAACCTTTTGGGTATTTATTTTCGATCGGAGAGCTCGCGAACATGTTCGAACCTTTTCGAGCCGAACTCGAGCCAAATTTTTGAAAGTATTTGAACTTCGAATCGAACTCAAGCTCGAATATAACTATTTCGAGCTGAATTCGAACATTAAATTTTTCTGCATATTCGGCTCGATTCGGTTCGTTTACACCCATAAGCATGGCCCATTGCCCGTGGCAATTGCTACATGGCCCATCGCAATTGGCCAATGGCATGTGACAACTGGCCAATGGCCCTTTGTAATTGGCCCAAGGCTCGTGGCTCATGGACCGTCGCAATTGGCCATTGGCAATTGCCTCATGGCCGTAGAATTTTGATCATGACCATTAGCAATTAGCTCATTCCCGTGGAAATTGGCCCATGGCCCGTGGAAATTGGTTCATGGCCCGTGGCAATTGCCACATGACTCGTGGCCCATGGCCCATGGCAATTGGCCAATGATCCGGGTCAATTGGCCCATGGCCCTATGGGCTCATGACAATTGTTCATTGGCTCGTGGCCCATGGGTCATGGCCCGTGGCAATTAGCTCATGACTCATGGCCCTTGTCAATTGGCTCATGGTCCGCGACAAATGCCCATTGTCCGTGGCCCGTTGTCTATGGCCCGTGACAATTGGCACATGGCGGGTGGAATTTGGCCCATGACCATTAGCAATTGACCCATTTTCGGTTGCATTTGGCACATATCTCATGGCAATTGGTCCATGGCCCGTGGCAATATGCACATGACCCATGGCAATTGACACATGGCTCATGGCCCATGGCCCGTGACAATTGGTACATGGCTATTGTTCCATGACCCATCGCAATTAGCCAATGGCAAATGGCCATTGTTAATTGGCCCATAACGGTGGCAATTGACCTATGATCCGTGGCAATTTGCATATGGCCCGTCGCCCATGGCAATTGCCCCATGGCCGAGGAATTTGGCCCATGACCATTAGCAATTAGCCCATTCCCGTGGAAATTGGCCCATGTCCCATGAAAATTGACCCATGACCTTTGGCAATTGGCCCATGGCCCGTGTCAATTGGCCCATGGGGCGTGACAATTGATACATGGCTTGTGGCCCATGGCCCGTCACAATTGGCCAATAACCCCGGTCAATTGGCCCTTGGTAATTTGCCCATAGTCGGTGGCTATTGGCCCATGGTTCGTGACAATTGTTCCTTGGCTCATGGCCCATGGCCCGTGGCAATAAAAAAATAATTATTATTTTTGTCGTCATCTCAGATGGCGACATTAATATAATTTTTAGTGTTGTCGCCAACTGAGTTGGCTACATCGGTTAGTTTAAGAAAAAAAAATTCTTGTTATTTTATCAATATTATTAAAATACAGGTTATATCACTAAAAAACCCCAAACGTGAAGGTAGGCTAATGCTGCATTCAGGGATTTATTATTACTCCCAACCATTGGAGTAATTCTTCCACACATTTTGGGTAGGGGTGCTTAACGGACCGAACCGGTTCCGTGTCCGTTAAGGAATCGAATCGGATTTGATCCAGTTTCGGTTCCAACCGATTCCGGCCGGTTCCGTGTCCGTTAAGGAATCGAAAGGGATCAAGTTCCGGTTCCAACCGATTCCGGATAGATCCGATCCGATTTGTTTTATTTATTTATATTTTTTGAATTTTTATTTCGAACACTTTTAAAAAAAATTGATTTTTTTTTTGTTTTTATGTTGTAAATATTTCTCCAATATTCATCACAAATTCAATATACTTCTTCATCATTTCATAAAATAATCTCCCCATATAATATTTATAAAATAAGCCCAAAATTGCTGGTTGGTTGTTCGGACTTCGGATGTTTTTAAAAGTGTTACCAAATTATAAAAACAGTATCAATGAAGTAAACTAGACGAGATGACTTGAATGTTTTCCTGTTTAGCGAAGGCAATATAATGTCGGGTTCATTTGATATACTCTTAAGTGCTACATGTTATTTAGACATATTGGGTTCATTTGACGATACTTATAAATGCTACGTGTTATTTAGGATAGTATTCTTGACCCGTAATTCTACGACATGCGTCACGATCTCACACACATCACAATCATATACATTTAATTAATTACGACATATGTCACGATCTCATACACACGTCACAATCATATACATTTGTGTATAGAATTATATCAAAATTGTGGGCAAAACATTTGATACGCTTCCATAAAAAGAAGCGAAAAGAAAGAAAGGTGGACAAAATAGTACCCATGCCATAGCAAGACATTCTTAATCATTAAATTATACAAATTCACTCTTTTATTTAGTATATTTATTCTCGTAGCAACACAATATACCAACTCGAAAACTTTTTTTTTTGGTAATTTATACAGGACTGCACGAACTGTGGCAGGTGTTTGTTATTCTGTAAAGATTTCAAAGAATAAAGAGAGTAAATGAAATGAAATGGAATTTAACACACGACAAATGAGAACTGCAAAAACGATAACCTTCCCGAGAAATCAGATTCACGGATCATCACCAGAGTGTAATGTGGCGGGCAAAAATTCTGATGACAAGAGAGTTGGCCCGTGATGCCATCAACTACCAGCAAGAAGCTGGGGCATGCGAAAGATCTCGTGGTGGCTAAATATGGTCTGGAAATCGTTTTTATAACTAGAAGCAGCAGTTGTGGGTATTTTGGGACTCGTAAACTTGCTTCTGCTTTAAAATTTGGTTCTTCAAAGGTGTGGATCCTTTCTCCAGTAAGCTAGGTACCTCCAATATCTGTAATGCCAGTTAGCTAAATATTTGAACAAAATCTGATGATTCACATGGTAAATAGCCTGGTTGCTAAAATGATGATCTACATGAATATATGCGTTCCTGACCGAATAATCTTGAAGAAAAATGTTTACATTGTAGAAGAAAGCGTACCTTTATGGTGAGCTCTTTAAAACAGTGTTCCACATTTTCTTGTGTCTTAGCACTACATTCGTAAAATAGACACTCGTGTTTCTTTGCAAAAGCCAGTCCCTCCTCCGCGGCGACAGCCCTCTCACTATCCTGAAAGTGAAATTTGTTGCTTTAACTGGTCGAAAATACCCATGAATGCATGAAAAAAGGCACATTAAATTTGGATAACGAATCGGGCTGCTTAGGGAGACGATGATTTGCATCAAACAACTAATTTTCAGATTCATACGGGAAAACACCACTGAAAGAATTGTCCTTCTACTGTATTGCAAAGTTAAAATTCATTTACAACAATCTTTGTTTATTATACTCTTTTTAACTCTCAAAATTCTGTGAGAGCCTGATACTTTTAAAATATTTTAAACAAATGAGATATATTTTGGGCAATGGGAACCAATATTCATCATCCTTGCTTTCGCTACTCACTTCCCGGCAATAAATAAAAGCAAGGATCCCAAGACAACCGATGTCGGAAAAAGCGCCTTTCTACATACATAATGATTTTGATAGATATCAGTTCCCAGTGTTTATTGTGGTAACTTTACAACAAAAGTTGGGATTTTGGATATGAATTAACTATTACAAATCTTAAAAGGGGACAATTCACAACCAGAATGAATGTATAAAAGAAACTAACATGGATGACACATGCTGATTCACTCGCCCCATCAACCCTCTCAACAGAGAATATCAATAATGCTGGTAAGTAAATCATGTAGAGCAGTAGAGATGTGGCAACCCCACCTCCAGTTTTTTTATTTTTCTTCAGGATCATGCATTTACCGACTCTTGTCTTCCTTAATATCTATCATTTGAGTGCAACTTGTTGGGGGTACTAAACTACTGGTAGTTAAAGAACTTACCCTATCAACTTTGTTGCCTACTAGTATCTTGATGCAATCTGGATTCGTGCAGTAAAGCTCGAGTTCCTTTGCCCAAATCTCTGATAGATTTGTGAAAGTCTCTCGTCTTGTAACATCATAAACTAATATAGGGGAAAACCGTGCACCACTTAGTTCAATAGCA
The DNA here is from genome assembly GCA_907163345.1 of Haberlea rhodopensis. Lineage (NCBI taxonomy): Eukaryota > Viridiplantae > Streptophyta > Magnoliopsida > Lamiales > Gesneriaceae > Haberlea > Haberlea rhodopensis. The sequence goes on along the minus strand of CAJQUN010000024.1, from coordinate 5,144,800 downwards.
AGAAATATAAACAATAAAGATCACTAGAAACATATTGCCTGTCCACAGTTATAGAATGCAATAGAAAAGGTGGAAAGATAGAATGACGATAAAAGCTAAAGCCACATATCTTTCTTTTGACAAATATAACTGGAGAACTCGATGAAGCAATATCATTTCCAAAATCAAGAAAAAGATATTCGAGTAGCATTTCCATACCGAGAATAATTCCATGTGCTCCTCTGTAATATGAACTTGCTAACGTTCCGAACCTTTCTTGTCCAGCTGCAGAGTAATGTAACATAAACACATGTAAACTTCCGTGAAACCAATTCCGTCCAATAAAACACATAAAATACAAGGAAGTGCTATAGAAAAACCACTAAATAGAGACAAAAGTATAACCTTCCAACATTTATTTGGGATTCAAATTAGATTCAATCAGTGGGAACCACCGCTTTTCGTCATCAAACTCCAAATCCAATGGTATTAAGGTAGTAAGAATAATTTCCTTGCAATCGCAATTGATTTACCTGTGTCCCATATAGTTAGTTTCAGCCTTTTCCCACCAGTTGTTAGCATCTTTATCTTGAAATCCACTCCTGAAAAAAATGATCAATTTACATCAAACATCAATCTAAGCCGAATCATAACAAGAAATCAAGAACACAAAACATAAACAGAGCAGATGAATCAGATCAAACCTATCATTCAGCCTTAAATTTCACTTCCTTCCTCGCAAACCATCAACTTCATTATATTTCTTAGCAGACCAACATATAATCGAAACAACTAACTAAATGGAGAAATACAAAGCGGCATAACAAATATTCAATCACACTCATACAAAATAAAGATCATTTTCTCCATGAATGAGTATATACCTTTTTTAAAAAATTTGCAACAAAATTCAAAAATAAAATAAGATTTTATGCACAGACGAGACAGCAGTATACCAATAGTTGGAGAAAGATCGTGAGAGAACTGCTGACAATTTGTAATGAAACTAAGAAGAAGACTGCTCTTCCCAACGCCAGAGTCGCCAACTAACAACACCTTGAAAGAATAGTCATAATTACTGCTAAAACTTTCGTTTTTATTCGAACCCATCATTCGATTACGCAACTCCTTTCACCATATCCAATTAAAAGTTCGTTCAAAACAAGAAAATTTCAAGAACTCTTGCCATTACTTACCAGCTGTTGTGGTTGGTGCAGAGTTGGCAAAGAGTGAGGTTTTATTTGAAACATGCGTACAAAACATACATGGTACAAATGTCTCGTTTTGATTGCGACGGTTGTGAAATTTGAACGGACACGCGCCGGCATCTGGAGCCCGCCGAGTGGAACCCATTCTTCACGAAATTCTTGATCAGGTTGTACTTGTAGGGACCGAATTAATATCAAGCCATAGAGATCTTGATTTGATACAAAACTTGAAGTTCTAAAAGTTGGGTTTAGATGAATCTATTTAATTTAAGAAATTCAAGTTGATTTGGACTTTATTGAAATCAATTAACGAAAATAAACAAACGGAAATAAATTTTAAAGGGAGGGAAAAAGATTCATGAGGTATGATTTTATCTCATTCTATTTGCAACCATCATAGAATCTTTAAACTATATATGTGTTTATTTTTATGCAGATTTATCACTTTTTTGTTATGATTTGCACAAATCTAATCATAATTTTTTTTATCATACAAGTTTCAGACAAACACAATAGTATATGGGTAGAGAGATGCTGTGAGCATTTCTATAAAATTACTCACACTAAAACAATATCAAAAATGTTTAACACCACACATCATTGACAATGAATAAGTGTATATCATAATTAACTAATGTGGGGTCAAGTTATCCGGCTTAATTTCGGTATAAAATTGCATAAAGCCTTTATCCTCAAAACAATAAAATTTAAATAAATAAACGGTTGGTGCACACACGTTGTATGTGTTACTCACTCAATGCTTGAACAACTCCGTTGATATATTATAAATTCTAAAAATACTCCACTAATAAATTTAGTGGATTTCTAATTTTGTCACTAGTGCAACAAAATCAAGCGAACATCTACTTCAGCAAACAAAATATCTACTTCAGCAAACAAAATCAAGCAAACATCATAATCTCTGTACATTATTCAGAAAATTCTTTTCCAGAAAACAATACAAAACTAAAATATAGTGAATTGAGGAGAGTTTGTTGTGCATTGTTTTGCTTGAGTTTTTTTTATGTTAGTATCACATGTTAGTTTTTGGAGGTTTTGACAGAAAGGCTTGCGATGCGCCTTACTGTACCTTACTGTTGTCAAGTTTAGTTTGTTTCATGAGGTGCTATTTTAACAATTAATACATGAAACAGATTAAGTTGTAGCAATATCAAAATTATGATCAATGCTAATCCAAATCTAACATACAGATTTCCCCTAATTAAATGTAGGAGTGTTGCACGTCATGCTTCTCATACAAACATCCACGCTTGAAAATGGCTTTGTTATATCCCTAAATGCATCGTATGCTTGAAAAACTCCCCGTGTTTCTTAAATTTTCTCTGGCTGAAAAATATAAGAAACAATTACGGGTGCTTATTGGCTTGACCCGGTCCGGTCCGGACCGGAACCGGCCGGTTTCGGGTCCGTTAAGGACGGAACCGGTCCGGTCCGTTAAGGAACCGGATCGGTCCCGGTTCCGGGCCGATCCGGTCCGATTTATTTTTTTATTTATTTTTTTGCGTATTTTTTTTTAAAAAAATTTCAAAAAGTTTTATTTATTATTTATTTAATGTTGTAAATGTTTCCCCAATATTCATCACAAATTCAATATATCTCTTCTTCATTTCATAATATAGATGCATACAAATAATTGTAAAGAGATGGCAATTAAAAAATCAAAATAAAAAAATATTGCTGTTTAGCACTCTTCATAATTGATAAGTATTGTTTTTGAGTTATCTTCTTCTTGCTCGTCATAATGGTTTACGAATTTGTCAACCGCCTCATCTCTTCTATTCTTACATTCTGCTTCAAACCAATCTTTAAGTAACGTGAGCATGCATAACGAATCAGCAGAGAGACTACTTCTGTATTCTCCAATAATTCGGCCACATGTTAAGAATGCAGATTCAGAAGCGACGCTTGAAGCTTGTACCGCATACACGTCTCTAGCCATTTTGGCTAAGATGGGGAATTGTGCCGCATTTGATTTCCACCATTGTAACACGTCGAAGTTGTCTTCCGTTACAAATTGATAGTTCAGATAAATTTGCAACTCAGTCGACGTGCTAGTAGAAGGTCATTTTCCCTTAAGTTTTTTCCTGCCCAGCAGCCTAAGCAAATTGATGCCACCACCTTTAGTTTGAGCTTGGGGTTGTTCTTCAGCAGGCCTTTGTTGCGATGATTCACTTGTCTGTTGATTATTATACAATTGAAACATATTTTGGAGAGATTGCATTGTAGACGTCTTTTGATCGTCAACAACCTTCCCCAAAAATTTAGCATAATATTCAAAAAATATCTCAAATGAAGATAAACATTGACTAGGATCTAGCAATGTTGCGATGCAGTGCACGTATGGGATTTGTTCCCAATATTTTATAAATTTAGTTTCCATTGCACTAACAAAAGCATGCAAGTCATAGTCATCTCTAAATTCTATAAACTTATCAAACATATTAAATACTAAAAGAAGAAAATAAACGGAAGTTGGATAAGTAACACCGGAGAAGCGTTTCGTCCCTTCTTTGAAAGTACCTAACAATGATACACAATTTTCAACAAATTCCCAATCCTCATTAGTCAAATAAATATTATCATCGCTATCAGGCATTTGATATGAATTATAAAATGGAGTTAAAATATCTTTGTAAGGTAACATAGCATTCAACATATTGTACAACGAATTCCACCTAGTTTCTATTGGTGATGGAAAAAGAAGATGCTTTAAACCATTAGATAAACATAATTGTTTCCAATCGCGCTTTACACGGCTCGTGCGTAACCATTTAGCGCAGTATTTCATTTTGTCAATACATGCTGAGTGATTGTCCTCATAACCAACTTTAACAGCCAAATTAATCACATGACATGCACATCTAACATGAAAAAAAACATCATCAAGCATTGGTTTCAGATAGGTCTTTAAATCACGCATCGTAGTATTGTTATTCGCTGCATTGTTTAATGTGATCGAAAATACCTTATCCTGAATTCCATAGTGTCTACAAGTGTTGAATACATATTTAGCAATTACATAACCAGTATGTGCACAATCTAACTCAGCTAAAGACAAAATCCGTTTTTGCATACACCAATTATCATCAATCCAATGACAAGTGACAACAAGATATGAATCTGAATTTACATTTGTCCAAATATCGGTTGTTAAGCTAACACTACAAGGCAAACTAGAAAGATGTTGAAACAATGTATTTCTATATTCAACAAATACGTCCATACAATTTCTTTTTAGTGTGTGCCTGAAAATATGTTTAAACATGGGTTGTATAGACAAAGCAAATTCAATAAAATAAGCATGTTCAGCTTGTATAAAAGATTGTTCACATCTAATCACATATCTAACAAGTGACCTACGGTTAATTTCAGCAGTTAAAATAAAATTCGTGCCAGTGAGAACATTAATTTGTGCTTGTGTTGCTTCTCGACCTAATGGTTGTAATGTTGTCTCATCAAAATTATGTTTTTTTACTAAGTGTTTTTTAAATGTTCCAGTGCCTCCACTGGAACCACCAGCTTTATATGAATATTGCATTTTACATAATTTACATATTGCAACAGATTCATTAGTTCCTTCTTTTTGACCGAGTTCAAAGTGATCACATATCTTACTTCTTTTGGCACAAGTTGGTTGTCTACTCGCTGCTGTAGTGGCTCCGGATGACTCCACTTGTTGTCTCTCTTGGGCTTGGGCAGCAGGAGGTTCGACAGGTTGTTCGGGTTGTTGCGGTTCGACATTCATAGAGGAACTACCAACATTGAGGTCAGCAAAAAAATCATAACTTTCATTTAACTCAGGTATTGGTACAGGCAAATTCATTGCCGAAGATGAACTCAATGATAGATGACCCGGGACGAGACCCCGACTACGACCCCGGCTACGACCAGCGCCGCTGCTAGATGAAGATGTCATTATTATATATAAATTGTAGATATCACAATTGAGAGGAAAATATGAGATTGAAGTATAGGATTGTGAGAATAATGAATTGTGAGGAAAAGAATGAAAAAAATGCACATATTTATAGATTTCAAAAAAAAAATTAAAAATTAAAAAAAAAAATAAACTGAACGTTGGCAACGGCTAATAAAAAAAAATTTATTTTTTTAATTTTTTTTTTAAAATCTGGTTCCAAACCGGTAGCACCGGAACCGGTGGTGCTACCGGTTTGGATTAAAGGAACCTCCCCGGACCGGTTTGATATCGGTTCCGGGTCAAACCGGTCCGGGGCGGACCGGAACGTTGTCCGGTTCCGGTTTTTGACTGGGTTCGGATCGACCCGGTCCGATAAGCACCCCTAGAAACAACAATACACCGATATTTAGGATCCTGGTTTTTGTTCAAGGTAAAGGGTTTCATTGTTTTGTTAGGTTTCTGCACGTTCCATATTTTTAATTTCTGCACATTGGTCATTGGAAATTTTCTTCAAGCATAACGCTGGAATAGTCGGCGGTAAACATGTTTGGTTATCTTTATTGACTACATGTGTCATGAAAGCTCTCTTGAATTCCTTAATTATGCTCACTTTTTGACAATTTAATAGATTAGGTTCGTGTTTTCACTTGACTTATGTATGATTTGGTTATTGGTTAACATATATATTTGCTTTTAGCACTTGAACACGTACAATTCCATCAAAAATAAATGAACGAAATTGAAAATACATGGCTTCAATCTCACACTCTAACGGCACCGCCGTTCCCCGCTTCCCCTGTCAAATTTTTTTTTAAATGCATTTTATACATTCTGAAACTAAAAATCTAAATCTCATTAATTATTTTCCAAAATTATAAATTACGTTCAGTTTCTGTATATAGCATTAAAATGCGCAAGCACAAGTAGCAAGACAAAGGATCAAAGAAAATAACAATAGATAATTCCACGTCAAAGGAAAATTTTATTGTTAATACATTTAAATTTGAATTTATCAGATGGAATTTTAGAAATAACAATATATTTACTCTAGAAAGCTAGATCCGATTTTTGTGAACAAAAGAGGAGTCAAATGCAAATGTAAACATAGTCGGCCATCTGTATGTACAACGGTAAGTTTCAACTGGTAACGAAAAATAAAAAAATAAGAACATGTTACGGGAGCAATTCATCAGGAATTGTTCTAATCAGAGATGTGGTCGTAATCGCCATTCTCGGGAGACTGGTGCAGGTCATGATGAGCTGTGTTGCCCCTCCATTCCATTGAATGTGAAGGATTCAATTGCATGCTTGGATGTTGCACCAGAAACTGATTGCCCACCCCGATTTGATGAGTTGAATCAACAGGGGATCGGAAGTTTAAACCCGACATTGATGTCAAGTTCGCTGGTGATGGCAGCTTACCAGAGGAGGTATCTCCTTTGGTGTCTTTCTTGGAGTCAGCGAGGAATGTACCAACGATTATCTGCAATATGCATTAGCACAATAAGTTTTAGTTATTCTTCAATAGATAAGTTTTAAAGAGAAATATATTTGTCAAAGGAACTAAAATTGATTGCTGGAAAATACAAGACTAAAATTAGATAACCGAAATAGATTGAAAATATCAATATTACATAGTTCTGGGACTAAAAATAACATTTATCGTGACTTTAAAATTCAGCAGTTACTATTTGCAAGATGAGAGATGCGAATGGAAAGAAATAAGTAAAATGACTCGTTGGTAAGAAGATTTGTATAAGAACATAACCTGAATCGGGCCAGCTGCCGTAAGAGGTCCACCAATTCCACCGCCGATAATTTGGCCATCGGAACTGGACAAACACACACTAAGTCCTCCAGTTTTTCCTCCGGTTCCAGTACGAATATAAGATCCAGAGAGAGAGAGGATATCAAAGTGCCCCTGATATGAATTTAAATAAAATGTCCGCTTATTAAGGAAGAACTTGCGAACGACCATAGAAGAAAAAATACTCTAGATAACAAGCTCCCTTGTTTTGATAAACTAGCCTAATTTTCTAAAGCCAAAGCAATTTAATCACAGCATACTCAACTCCAGCAGTGGTTAACTCTTAAGGTTCATGGAACATTTTCTTTGGGTTAGATCTTGAAGCCATATATCTAATTAGGATTCCTGGAACTGTTAAAATTTCATAAAAGATGCCAGGAAATGTTTCTTAGACTCATGCAGCTGGTCCGAGTTCCATGGAGGAAGATGGAGGGTTCGCATAAAGATTTGATTTAATATCATGTGCTTCACAGATATTTTAATATTTTTCTAAATTATATTGCCAACAAAGGGTGGGTCATGCTACTCGGAGTACTATCTTACCAAAAAATGGATAACGAGAAGGATTTGACATCAGTTAATCATGGTAGCCAATCACATAAACCACATTTTCATATAATCCCTGGTGGTTCTATGCCTGTTGAACCTAAATTTACATCGATTTATATTTCAACAGAATCTAACAACTGTGAAGATGCACTATCCACGTTTTTTATTTGCATAAATGTAAAATAATAAAAACATGCATACGGTCATAGAACACATGTTTATACACTTCACACATCATCATTTATAAGGCGCCCTCATCGTACATGGTGCTCCCTAGTTATACAAAAGGGGATTTTATAGAAATTATTTCTTCTATTTTTAAACTTTTAGTTTATCGTGTAATTCACAGTAACTAAAACAACTTCAGAGAAAAAAAATTAGGACTGCGTGTATTGAAAACTATAGCAGCTTCTACCTTGTGAGTGGAAACATTTAGCTCCACTGACAACCAAATTAGTATAATCGATAGATAAAAACTTCAAAATGAGATACATTACATAATTTTAAAAGAAAAATAAAGTTCAACCACTATCAGTACCCAAATTAAAATTACTAGATTCTTTTCTAAACTATTGATGATAGTATTACATTTAAATTTTGGCCACTTACATTTTTGTAAATTGAGTACTATGAAATTCGACTCCTTAGAATTTTTAGTTATTTTACACGTAAATATAAATGATGTAAACTGCTTATAAAGTTCAGCAAGACCGTATAAGTTGACAATTCAAGTCAACATATTTTTTCAGTTAAGTAAATTTCTAGATTTATTTTAATGCTAAAAAATTGATTTCTAGCAAATGAAAATATTACCTGTACCTTTTTTGTGTGTACTTCTGCTCATAAATCTATTTCATGTTCTTTCAAGTATTACATTATTTCCTAATATGTATGTAATCTACAGCAGGCAATTAAAGAATTTCTTTAAAGAACAATTATTTCACCTTTTGAGTTATGTCTTTTGAAAACAATTGTCATTTAATTCCTGGAAAGGCATCAATTGCATTTCGTAAGAATTAAACTAAGCAATTTCGCCAACTTAACATGCTAATCTTTGGCCATATAGTGTTGTCAAGGGTACTTGACAACTCAAAAACAAGAGGAAAATCGATGCCAAAGATCAAAACCTCAAGTAAGTTGCATTCAACTTCCTCAATCCTTACATGTTTCAAATTCATTAGAGACATAAATGAGAATAAGAACCAAGCCTCCAAGAAATTTGGGGATAAGAAAAGAAAACCAGATGATTGAAAATGTGCATCAATATTCATTCTCTTTGAAGGACAAAGTCCATCGAAGAAAATTAAGAGTATCGATTTACCTCATATGTAACACTACCCCCAGATGTGGCCGGTTGACGTAGAGACGCATTGGAGACTGAACCAGATGCTGAGATAATGCATATTTCACGTTGACTTTGTTGCATAAACATCATGATTTTTTGATTCACATCCTATTAGAAACAATTAGTTGCATCACTCATACACACTTGTTATATGTAATCCAGTAAGTTAACCAGTCAGTACTTTCAGCTTGATTAATTCAAAATCAAATAGATTAAAAGCCGTTCATGCTTGGAAGTAAACACACATTCAATATGAATGTTCAAAAAAAGAGCAAGTGCATGCATTAATCTTGGAATAACTTCATATCGGACATCAACTATGCACAAATAATATGTAGTGACCACACATCAGGCATATGAAGAAAATGCTAAAATCTGAAATACTGTCAAAAGCAAGATAAGGTTACATTTTGACAAAATCATTAAAATATTGGGAGAGAACAAAAAATTTGTGTTTGTCCTAACATGAAAATGTAAAAAAGGGTACTAAAATTAACATAAAAAACGTACTTCTCCAGCAGCAACAGTAATAATGTGAGGACTGAAGCTTTGACCCACATTACCTGCATCGACAAGATGAGAAAAAAGGAGTGAGTAAAATGGATAATTTGGCATGGTAATGAATGGAGCCTGGTAAATTATAAGTCGCATAAAAAGATGTGTACGTGATAAAAATGTATATTAACAGGATAGTATGGCCAGCATAGAACCCAAGGGAAATATAACCAGCTTGCAAATGACAAGAGACACTGGATGTCTTGGGGGGGAAAATCAGAAGATTATACCAACCAGAAGTTATAGAACACAGAGCCAGTTTTACACCATCAAGATCCACCTCAATCCCAAGGTATCTACTTTTGTTGGACATCACCCCAAAAAATCACACTTCCCTCACATTTTTAAAATCCATTTAGCAAAAATTTAGGTTGACTTTCTTCACTTCACACAGATAGGCAGTTATAGAAGAACCACAGTCCACAAGCATCTGCATGACATATCACACAACCGGAGGAAAAATCCTTTCCTCGGAATAAATATACCAAGTCCAAGAAGAAAGCTAATGGAACTTCAACACTAGACCTTACATAAAACAAATATGTTACCAAGTCCAAGAAGAAAGCTAATGGAACTTCAACAATAGATCTTAAATAATCAAATTTGTCCAACATTTGAGAATACAGATATTTCGCAAGTAATTTTTTAGTAGCAATACAATTTACATATTCTGACGAAACAAGAAAGCAGTTTTTTGCGTTAAACATTTTGGCCCTAAGCAAAACAAAGCAGTGTCATGGAAATCAATTTTCCAAGACTAGCTAAGTGGCAACAAAATTTAAATAAAGAAACAAAATAGCATGAACTCTAACTAGAAAATTTCAACTCAACAAAACCATGCAAATTGATAATAAATGACTAAGGTAAAATACTTCCATAAGTTCAGTCCCTTCCGGGCAAAGGCAGTGAAGTATTTCGCCGCTTTTATTTTTTCAGAGTATTGAAAGCATTTCTTTTGGATTTGAATCAATGAGTTAAAGCAAAGAATACAGACAAAGCAATGAAAACTAGGTGTCATAACATCTATTTATTTTGTACAAAGACTAAATCCTACAAAAAATTATCATGCAATGGAATATAATGGCAATGGCTTCTTTACACGTAAAGTTATACACACATGCATCACAAAGACATACATCCAGTGAAAGAGGACAAGAATACCAAAAGCAGCGAGCTGAGATTTCTTGGAAGAATAAGCAGATGAGCCGGAGGTAGGAACACCGGAACCAGCTGCCGAGGCCGAGTCTCTCGTCCTCGGGGAAGACAAAGAAGCTGAAGTCGAAAGTCGCTTAGCGGCGGCGGCTTCCTCGGGGGTGCGGTACTTCCTCGGCCTTCCCCTCTTCCTCTTCACACCCTCCGGAGACGCAGAAACCGCCGACCATGGTACCGAGTGAGGATACAATATACTCCCGGTGTTGCTGTTGGATACAACAATTCCATTCGTAGGTGTGGAGGTGGCGGTGGACAGTGGGGGTGGGGGTGGAGGAGGTGTTTGGTGGCGGAGCTGAGTGTGGTAGTAAGAGATGAGCCCGCTGCTGCTGCCGTCATTATTGTTGGATTCCATTGGAGATTTTTTGTGATTTGGGGATTTTTTTTAATATTTTTTGTTTTTTGTTTTTTTAAAAGATTATCTGTTTTTTAAAACAAAAAGATTATCTGTTTATGGTGGTGTATTATCAGCCATTGGATTAGAGTCATCGTAGTCTTTGACTCCTGGTTTGACTTTTCATTTTTTGTTTTTGAACACTTTTTTGAAAAATTCACTAACTATCAAAATCTTATCTAAATTTAAATATTCATATAACTTTTTATCCAAAATTTATTATAAAAAACCATAACTTTTTATAAAATAATCCATATAATTTAATTTTTTAAACATCTAAATATTTAGAGTGTACTGAATGACTCCATTTCCCCCCAAAAATACTCATTTCTTATAATAATTATTATTTTTAAAAGAAAATAAAATATAACAAAACTAAAACTCAAATAATTTTCGATGAAAAATTACTTTGATATCACTGCATTCACACACAAAATTTAGAATATATTATATGTTATTATATTTTATATTAAAATTAATCTATATGTATGTGCAGAAATTTACTTGCGTATATGTTAATTACTCCATATGTCGTTTCGATCCGATAAGATCTTCTGTTTGTGTCAAATTTTGAATTGAATCTCGGTGGTTTAACATGTGGGAAGAAAAAAAAAGCAAATATGTTTTAAAAACTGATTAAACTTCTTTTGTGTCAAATTTTAATCATAAATCAAAGAACTTAGATTATTTTTCGAAATAAAATTAATTAAAAATGTCTTGGAAAGTATATTTTAACAAGAATCTTTTCCTATCTTACGTATCATGTCAAGTTATGTCAAAATCCATTTTAGTATTTAAATTTTTTAAATAATATATGACTATTTTAAAAGTTTAATAAACTATTGTATCACGCCAGAAAATAATATAATAATGAATCCTCTTTTAAATGAGTGCAAAATGATTATCATACTCGTTAATATGGAATTGACTTGAGAATGTATTTCCAATATATGAAACAATCTGGGCATGTTTTTTTTTAAAAGGCGAAAGGGCTAAATAGTTTTCCGCACACAGCGGGACTCGACCTCAAATCTCTCTGCAAAATAGAGAAGTTCTTACCAGTTGGGTTAAGCTCATAAGCTCTCTAGGCATGTTTTCAGTTTGCTTGTATTTTACAAAATCACAACATTTTGGAAAAGAGAAACTAACATTATTCGACTTTTCGTGAATGACAAACTTTCAGGAGCTTATTCCTGAAAATCCCACTTCCGGAGATATATAATTGTCATCAAATACATCTCATAAACTAAGTACAATCATGAAATACATATATAATCAAACTATAATCTCCTAGCATAAAATCATTTGCGTAACAAACAAAGATAAACGATTAATTATGAAACAACTCATAAAACATGTATCATGTCAAGAAAGAAACAAAGAAAACGAACTATGTGAAGGATAATACTTTGGCATCCCATGACAACATCATAAAAGCTTTAAGATAAAGAAAATAGAGTTTTAAAAGCCATAACCTTGAATTGAGTTTTCACATGATATCACCCCATTAACACCGGCACGTCTTGCCAGATCATCCGATAGAATAAATGCATCGAAAGTGCACGAACCTTAGCAGTCCTTGGCAGTTGACTCAAGAGGAACTTCAGCATCAGCAGCCTCATTGGAGGAGGCGTGCATATGTGTGTGTTTGAATTCATCAAACTGCAGCAAGAATACGTGAGAATAAATAGGGAAGTCAATGGCTTCTTACCATTTTCATTCACATGCCAACACAAAAATGTCATATAGGAAAAAGACGGAAAAAATGGGAGGTGCTAATGCACCACTCCTCAAACAACTAATTTTGGAATCTTGAGTGAAATTAGAAAGTTCAGATTCCCTATTGCAAAATAACTATTTTCCATAGATACTTTCTTTTCTATGAAACAAGTGTATTTAATTCAGGAATGTGCAATTCTTCAAGAATATTGCAGCTAAAAGAAATTATTCTGCCTTAATTTAGTAGCATTTGTGTCTCAACTCTCAAGGTTCATGGAGGATTTCAATTTTGTTACTGCAGAAAAAGTATCGACCTAACAGCAATGTAATTTAACTTATTCAAGTAAAGACTAAACATAGAGGCTAAAGAACTACATTATTTAAACAATGCCACACCTCTTGACAAACTTCTTGGTGAGTAGCAAAAAGCTCATCGTATCGTCTTTGTAAATCTGAAATTTCAGCCAGTAACTTTTCATGTTCAGCCACTGTTGGACCACCTAACTTTTGTTGGATGAACCTGTTCAACCACTCAGTCATCGTGCAGCCAAGGTAATTCAGGGCAGGGGGAAGAAAAGAAGACAGATTGAGTGTGGTATTTAATGCCCCTATTGTATCAGAAAGTCAGTGACTTGCCTTACGTGGTCCTAACAAAGGAAATGGGTAAATTAGATCGTCAGCCAGGAGGTTTGGCATCATCATAGATGGATCGCCCTGAGGTTCGAGTACAACCATCCCCTAATACTATGTAAATTTAAGCTTAACTTTAAGTGCAAATTGCATGTAAATAAAATCTTAGGTGGGTCCTCATTATTTTAACTGGACTCCAGAGGAGGCCTTGTTGAAGTTATTCAAGCATTTGAGGGTGTATCTATGATTAAGGCAAACTCAAGGAGTGTTAATATGAAATACAAAAAAACATCGATAATAATGGTTTTGGGAATCTGAAGGCTTCAGACAGTCTACTCAAAGACTCAGAGTACATGTCAATAAAGTTAATCTATTCAAATAAATGCAAGGACCCCATATCTGATGCCACAAAACAACCAACATATGAAGTTATGAACAAACAATCTTAAGGTCCTTATACTTACTCAACAGCTGAGGAAGGTTTGTCGTTTTGCTCGTATAGTGCGACAAGAACTATAAAAATTAGCACGGAGAAGGCATCAAAAACAGAAGTTTATTACAAACCATTGATAAAAAGACGTAGGTTACAGACTTAAAAAATATCTTAACCCTTTGTCAGAGCATCAAGAACTCCACTGGACTCCAGGTACTTTCTAAAAGCTTCTTTCTTAGCTTCCTTTTCCTGTAGACAAAGTTAATGAAAGGAACATAAAAATAAGAAAATGCTTCATCGGATTATAAGCACAGTACCATACCCCCAAGATGGATTTGGTTACATCCTCTTGTTTTTGCTATTTGTTTTTTAAATTTGTTTCACAATGCCGTGATAAAAAGCAACAGGCAATTGGATGGGGTAATTTTCTTAAGAAATGATTCCACAGATAATATTTGGTCTACATATATTTCTAGCTTTCTATAAAGGTTTAGATTGTCATCAAATTCATTACTGAGTGATTTATTTTCCTTTTGACCAATTAAACGCTATTTCTAGGTTTCATTCCAAATGGGTGGAAATAAATAGATATTAATGTAAAAGAAAGAAAATCCACTAACCACACTCCCAATACTTCAGTAATTCTACTACCTGCGGCAAATTCTATTAGATTGCCATATACTGATCCAGAAATCATGTAAAACAGAAACATACTGAAAAAAGCACATCAAAAAGTACGCAAAACGATGTCATGTTCCATCTATTTTAATCAATTAAATTACTTAAATTGTAGCTTCTCCTGTTCTTTAAATTTCTTTCTAGAACATGTGTCACGCAATAAAACGATATTAAGAAACAGTAAATTCATAGATCCGGGATCTTCAATTCTTCATGGATAAATCTAAACACTGAGTTAACGCACTGAATATATCAATGATTTCCATTCTTCCAGAGCACAACACTAAAATCCAGCAAAACGAGTAAAATTAAATCAGCGGTAATGAAATTTTACCATTTTCTTCGGAATGCATCAGCTACAAAAGAAAATCTCAGCAATTCTTCTTTATGACTGAAACAAGATTTAGCGTCAGTTTCTCTTTATTGTGTCTACGAGGGAGGAGAGAGAGAGGCTCTGTGTAGGTAAATGTAGAATGAGTGAAAAGTAGGTGGAGGCGGTAATAATGGATATGGCAGTCTTGACTAGGCAACCATGATCAAAGTCGGAGTTCACGGCCAATGCGTCGATACCATTGATATAAAACGATTGGTACGATGGTTAAGGCATACATGTATATAAAGTGTGAGAACATATTCTATCTATATTACTATTTTTAAATAAAACATAACAAAATACAATATAATTTCAAATTTTAACTTTAAATAAAAAATACTCCAAGTTTATAATATTTCAAAAAAAAATACTATATATAAAATTTTATTTTATTTTAAAATTTATTTTATGTGCATGCATCGCATGCAAAGATTTACTAGTTATTATTAAGTTGGTATGTAATTAAGTTCCAAACCAGATGCATCCAAATATTTCCCAAGTTCGCCCGGTTTAAACCTTCATCGAGCTTGGGTTCATGTGTGTTGCCTCGGATTTTGGTAGGGTAGACGTGTATTTCTTCCAAGCACAAAACAATATACAAAAAGTAAATGAGACCAGATTTTTTACGTGGAAAACCCCAAAAGATGGGGAAAATCACGGGACCAAGTCCGGTATAAATTACTATAAACATGTGTTTGATTCACAGTGTCTTCTTTACAAGAAATGAGCTAAGAAATGAAAATGGTGAAGGGGGAAGACCTCGGCTACTGCTTGTTCTTGAGGAGGAAGGAGACATGCTCTCTTTTCCCCCCAAGAAAGAGGTGTTGGCCTTCCCCATCCTGCCTGCTCTCTCACGGAAAATCTCCCCTTGCTTGGTGAGAGTTATCTGTTATTTATATGAGAATGGAGGAGACAACCTGTAATTACATACGCCAGGTCTAGGGGACATTGTCGGACGCTGAAGGCAGGGGGCAGAGTCCCAGTGATGGGACCACAAACAACTATTGCACTTTGTACGATCTCTGCAGCTTTTAAGATGAGATTTGTTACGTGCCTCTGATTAATGAGATCACTCCTCAGGTGTAGATCTTCCTGGAGGTCGACCTGGGGGTGGCCGAGGTGGAGGTCATCCTCGAGGCCGATCTGGGGTGGCCAAGGTGGAGGTCATCCTCGAGGCCGACCTGGGGTGGTCGAGGTGGAGGTCATCCACGCGGCCGAGCTGGGGTGGCCGATGTGGAGATCATCCACGCGGCCAAGCTGGGGTGGTCGAGGTGGAGATCTTCCTGAGGCCTATCTGGGGGTGGCCATGGTGGAGATCTTGCCCAAGTCAGGTCTTGTAGAGTCCATACTTTTACCATGGTAACACCAATAGTATTTTAATTTCTCATTAATTATGTTGATGTTCACCAAATTATGTAAAATGTCATAAAATTCGTGCTAAAAGTAGATGTTATAGTTTTTTCCGATATCTCTTTTTCATAATGCAACTCGTGCCTCTGACTTTCTTTTCGAACCATTTCAGTGCACTTTTTAGTGTAGATATTGTGTGCCGAAGATTTAGCCAAATTCTAACTTTGCCCCACATTGCCTTGCTGAATGGGGCATTCAAAGAAAAGTTGTTGATGGCTTTCCATTCCAGTAGTGCATAGACTGCACGTCTTGTCCACGATAAATGGAAGACGATCTGCAGTAGCAAGACACTCATGTGCTCCAAGCCAAAGAATGAACGACTGCTTTGGCAAGATGTGTGATTTCCATACCACACTAGCACATGGTACTGTTGCCCCATGCGGCCTCAAGAAATTGTACGCCAATTTGTGTAGGCATAAACGTCCACCAAGTTAAATATTGGCCCAATAGCTTTATGGACCCTAACACAATTAGCTGACTTATTTCAACTATAAATATGTCATTCATATCTAGGGTTAAAGAGAACCTATCACTCTCATTCAATACACTCTCATATGCCGACATTACACTAGCACTGGTGCCAAGCTTATAGATCTGGTCAGGTTGATTGGACTAGAGGCTCACCGCCATCAGATTGATTTCGTTGTTATAGATAATTTCTTTTCGTGCATTTATTTTTATATTTGCATGTTTATATATGAATCAGGCGCAATCATCTGTCCCCAGGTCTAGATATGTTTATTTTTATTTCCGCTGCGTTAGGATCCGACGCCGGGGGAGGAAAATCAACAGTAGTATCAGAGTCAAGTTGCGCTTTGATTCATATATTTGATAATTAATTTTATTAGATTGTTTCCTATTGATGCTGATCATGTTCGAGTTTTCAAAAATTACATGGTCCGAAAAATATAGAAAAAAATTATTAAAATGAGTTTTAATCACGACCCAATAACTCGTCACCGTAAAACAAAAGCATCACCGTTCGTGGAGGAGGAGGAGGCGGCACACACGGCGAATAAACTGTTCTCCGCCGCTATGCGCACCGCATTATGCTGAATCGAATCACAAAGTGCTTGGTAGATCTGCGTGCGAACATCTGTAATTGTTGCAGAATGAATTCGTATGGGAGTCACGGAACATCGAACATCAGCAGCAAAACGTTTGTACATAGTTAATATTGACTATGTACTACGTTAATACCAATTTCAAAAAAAAAAAAATAGTTTTAATGTATTATTATATTTTAATATCAATTTTGTACTACTTTAATACCGATTTTAAATGAACTTAATACCAATTTTGTACATAGTTAATACTTGAAAAGTGTTGAATAATACTAATTTCAAACCAAAAATAAAATAGTTTTAATTTGTACAATTACATGTTTTTATGTATTATATTTTAATGATGAATTTTGTACTACTTTAATATCGATTTTATATAGACTTACTACCAACTTTGTACATAGTTAATACTGGAAAATGTTGAATAATACCAATTTTAAACCAAAAAATAAAATAGTTTTAATTTGTATAATTACATGTTTTTATGCATTATTATATTTTAATACCAATTTTGTACTACTTTAATACCAATTTTAAATGGACTTATACCAACTTTATACATAGTTAATACTAGAAAAGTGTTGAATAATACCAATTTCAAACCAAAAATTAAAATAGTTTTAATTTGTACAATTACATATTTTTATGTATTATTATATTTTAATAACAATTTTTTTCTAATTTAATATCGATTTTAAATGTACTTAATACCAACTTTTTAAATAGTTAATACTGAAAAAGTGTTGAATAATACCAATTTCAAACCAAAAATAAATTAGTTTTAATTTGCAAAATTACATATTTTTATGTATTATTATATTTTAATACCGAATTTTGTACTAATTTAATACCGATTTAAATGGATTTATTACCAATTTTCTAAATAGTTAATAACGAAAAAATGTTGTATAGTACTAATTCCTGAAACACTTTTATTCACTCAAGAAAGCCATGTCACACAACAAACACATTAAATTGTTTTTTTTAAAAAAAGACAAAGGTATTTTAGTCACTTTGGCTATATGGGAAGTCTAAACAAAGAAAATTTTGACGAGAATCCTAACAACAATTTTTTGACATATAAATTGAACTTAATAAAAACTTTGACTTTAAAGATTTTACATGAGTTTGTACTTAAATCCGACTTTCAAAATTAGTGTGTGTCAACTGTCAACCGTTCTTCCCCAAATATAAAACCCTAATATTCGCCTTCCATATCCCTCTTTCCTTTCCTTTCCACACCATTTTCCTCTCTATTTCCTGCAGTGCGCGAGCTTCAATCATCAAATGGAAACATCAGGCGAAGGCGAAGCCACAGCCGCCGCCGCCACTTCCGGTGCTGGAGGTAAGTTTCGTAAAATTCCTTTACGTAGAGGGCACCGCCCAACGACGCCTTACGATCGGCCCCCCTCCTCTATGCGAGGAATAAAGAGTCATAACAATTGTAGCAACAATAGCGGTAGCCTGTTCGCGAAGCTTGTGGTGGACCCTGCATCCAAGCTTATACACTACGGTGCCCACCGCTTCTTCGGCTCAGTTTTCCGCAAGCGCCTTCCACCGACGCATCCACAACCTCCAGGTTTTATGTCGATTGTGTATTTGGTTTAGCGTATCGTCTGTTGAGTTTGTTTCACATGCCGTGGTTTGGTTTCTTGGGAATTGATTGGTTTCGAGTTTTGATTTTGGGGGGTTTTGTTGTGTGATTTGATCAGTGTTTTATTCAATAAATGTATGTCATTTTAGTATATTTAACTTGTGAATGCCTGTATTTCATTAAAGAACATGTCTTTGGAATAAATATATATACAAACCTTTTAATGTGTCATTTGTTCTATTGTTACGTCAAGACATGCATTTTTCATGGATTTTACCATTGACCGGTGTATATTGACTTGTTTTTGCTAGGTCTTCTAAAGGTTTCTTCTTCTTGATTAATACAGTTTTTGTAGTTCTTTTGTTTTTTTCTGTGTAATATTTGAACGAGGCTTCCAGTCCCAATTTAAATTGCTATGCTACTCTGTTTCAGAAGAAAAAAATTTGTGTACCTTTTCTGTATTGGTTGTGGTTGTTCAATAGTAATATGTCAATTTTCATGAGTTGTCAATATTTACTCCTGTTTCTTTAATGTGTTACATGATATGCAACCATTGTTAAAAAGTTGTAGTAACAAGGCACATAAATTGTATGAGATTAAAGCATAGCAATCATAAAATTAAGAGTGGTGAACATTTCAAATCAAAGGTTTTTTTTCTTTCTAAAACTTCAAGAATACATCTCCCATTTGCTATTACCCATTTGTTCAACATGATGTAGGATGCACTTGACTGATTTAATTTATCTTGTGATGTAAACAGAAGTAAATGGTGACTTGATTGATGTGCCTCATGTGGTAATTTCTAATGTAAGTTTTAAATATTTTTCTTTTAAGCTTTATTCTTTATGGCATCTTGTTGTATTTTTGTAATTTCCATATTTGATGTGTAAATTAAAACATCTCGTTTAATTATATATTGGAGATTTCTGTTATATTGCTTTTTTTCCTTCTCATGAACGAAATTTATAGGTTGCTACTTTATTTTTATGATTGAGAAATTTTGTAAAAACAGATAACATGAATCTTAAGAACAGTGTCTCTCTCAGTTCCCTAACAATTATAGTTTTTAATATACCTTTTTGCAACTGCAGGATAAGTTATTCTAGACAGGGTGAGTATTAGGAAATTTTGTAATTATTATTATTTTCTGTAGAGGTGTTTTTACGTATTGCTGTTCTGACTCGAGGGTAATTCTGAAAAATGTTAAGAGATTCTATCTGAGGATCAGGAATTTATTGTATTATGGTAAAACAGTTGATCGTTCATTTATACAAAGTTCATGTGTCCAAAGCATCTAAGGTTACATTTCGCGGAAATTAGCATTGAAATGTTTGAAGCTTTTAGTACTTGATGGGTTTTGACTTCCAATGATCCAGTTCTTCAACATATGTTGTTCAAGACATCTAATTTTACAAGAGCTACATTTAAACATATTCATTTGATTCCATGCTCAAATGCAGTGTAAGTTAGTGCGCGAGTAGTTCCTGTTGCACTCTCGGATGCAGCACTATTTTTGAAATATGTGCTAAATAGGCATGGATAATTGAATGTCAGATGTCACTAGTTACCAACTATTTTCCATGTACTTATTTAGTCCAACCTATCCTACATATGATGATTCTTTTTTGGTACTTAAATCGGACTTTCGCTATAATATTTTTTCTCCAATTATTGAAGGATCAAAGTGGTGCACAAAAGTCTGGAGGTGATGATTTCACCCAACAGTTAAATAGTTCGAGTAGGAATGAGATCTCTGAACTTGAGCAATTGCTGAAGCAGAAGACCTTCAGCAGGTAAAGTTTTAATTTCTTCTCATTCATGAACATATTTCTGTTTCACATGATCAAGGATTATAGGACTTGCTAGTTGTTTAAACTATTTGAAGCTTTCTGCACTCTAGGCTGTCAGAGTTGGTCACGGTGGAATGCATACTGATTGTCGCAAGATTGTGCTAGCATATGTTACTTTTTCGTACGCCACTTATTCCTGTAAAGGAATGCATACTGATTGTCGCAAGATTATGCTAACATATGTTACTTTTCCGTACGCCACTTATTCCTGTAAACACTTCTGTTTCTGGAAGATTTGTTTGTCTTATATATTCTTTCATTTCTCCAATGTTTTTTTTAAAAATTATCATCCTACTTCCAAAACTTCTTTCGCTTGCTGATGCTGTGTCTGCTTTACTGGTTATTTGTTTATTATTGTTGAAATAATTGCAATTTGTACCCATTTTTGTGTGTGTGGGGTTACAATTTCTCAATTTTCCTGTTTTACTTGAATTTTGCCATGAAATTCAACAGTTGTATTACCATGATTGCCCAACTGGGAAAATTTTATTCTGTTGGTATATTAAAATGAAATGGCAATTATTGATGTCGATTGTGAACATATGTTTGAGATGTTGTTCTAAGGTTCAATTTTCATAGTGGAGGAATCAGTCCATAGAATCGTATTTGTATGTGAACTGAATAATTAAATTTATATTATGACCAGGTGGGATTATTGTAGGATTCAAGTTTCTTCTTAGTTTGAATTTTTTGATGTTTTGCAAAATATCTTAGTATGTGACTTTGTTTTTGCAGGTCTGAGATTGACCATTTGATAGAACTATTGCAATCAAGGGCTGTAGAATCTTCTTTCAGAGTTGAAAGCCGAAGAACTGAGAAGGTGGCATCAGATTCTGGAAGGAGTCAACCATTTGCCAGTTGTCCATTGGAAGAAAGCATAACTGAGGGGATTAGATCTCAAGGAGTTCTGTCAACTCCTATTAGAAATTCTAGAGTAAGATTAAGATGAACACTTCATTGTTCATATTCTTATTTGGGCATAGTGCAAGCTCTCTTGTATTAATGTTGCTTATCGATGAAGTTTGTAGCTTCTATTAATTATTATCTTCATGTTTTCAAGGTAGCAGAGTCTGAATTTTATGATATAAAATATCTCCAGGTCATTGAGGATGATTTGGCGACTCCTGCTGAACTAGCAAAAGCTTACATGGGCAGTAGACCTTCCAAAGTATCACCATCAATGTTAGGGACACGAAGTTTAGCTGGTGGGAACTATACATGGTTGCTTAGTAATGTGCCATTTTTTACCACCGAACATGTGACTGATGATGAAATCTTCTCTTTTCTTTGGTATTTCAGAAAATGGTTTTGTAACGCCAAAGTCGCAAGGAAGACTAGCTATTTACAACATGGCCCGCACCCCATATTCCACAATTCATCCACATTCTATCCAAAAGGTTCAAATATTTTACTATTTTTCTCTGCAAAAGCAATATTTTGTTTTCTGGAGTTCATTTTTCCCCGTGTTATGGTCATTTCAGGGAATTGGATTAACTAATTATGGTACTACTGGGCCATCAATGCCATCATATCATTCTCTAGTCGAGCAGAGTAAAAATTTTGAGTCCAAGACCTTGGTATGCATGGACATGTAATAATGTGAATTCGGGAGTTTAGATCCTTTCTTTTTGAGTATATTATTTTTATTTATAAAGTTGTCAATATTGTATATCAGGCCTTAAAGCGTAGGAATTCCGTATTTGATGACGATCATGGATCTGTTGGTCCCATTCGGAGAATTCGACGGAAACCTAACCTATTAGCTTCTAGAACTTCTATTACTGCCAGTGGAACGGAAAGTGGTTCTGATTCTGTGCTTGTGTCTTCAAAACAAAAGCTTCCATTACTTGTTAAACCAAAGAATAGTGTCTCAAAAACTTTTGGTGAGAACCAGGATTACAGCATCCCGTGTACAAGTTATGCTCATGTCCCTTCCAGATCCAGAGAGGTGGCTGCTAGAATTTTGCAGCATCTTGAAAAGTTGACTCCAAAGGAAAAGTCGTCAGAATTCAAGTTAATTAAGTTGCGGGAGAAATCCCCTCTTAGATTGACATCTAGTATGCTTGGCGGACAAGTTACCGAAATCAAGGAGGATTTTGATTCCCCGCAGTTGCTTCTGAATTTTCAAGATGGACAAAAAATGGAAGATAAGTCCCCCACAACTTTACCTGATGCTCGGGATTCTACGTTTCAAAAGTTGGGAAATGTAGAACAAGCTTCCACTGTAAATTCTGTTATGTGCGCTGAACTGTTGAATCCTGTAATGAAGAATGATTTTGTGGAGTCCTTGAAAGCTCCTGGGTCTAGTAGTCAAACTGTTCATTCTATTGTTAAAAATGGGGTAGCTCAACCCCCTCTAAAGGAGAGAGCTTTTAGGATGAGTGCGCAAGAGGTGGGCATTTCTTTAACTTAATGCATAAATTATTCTATTTCGATTGGTTCATTCTATTGAATATCATTTGAATTGTATGATGTTACAATCAGAGATATTTTATCATTTCACAGTTCAAATTAAGTGTGCCATTTATCTCTGGTGCATGTCTCGTCGATTCTGCATGTTAATCCGCCTTAGTTAAAATCTCTCATGTTCCAACTGCTGAAATCATAATTTTCATTTCTGTTGCATTCAACAAATCGTAATAAGGATTATTTTTTTTATATCTTTTTTGAATGATTCAGGATGATGGAATTAATTGTTATGAGATTGCACCTGGACCATTGGGTGTGGGGAAAGGACCAAATGACACTCCTTTTGTTGACAATGTCAATGATGCCTTAGTTACCAAAGAACCCATACTTCTGAAAGCAAATACTCAACCAGAAGCTATGATTCGTCCAGGTCATATTTTGAACAAAACTACTGAGGGTGGTACTCTTGGTGGGCACATGATTGGACTAGGAAATGGTGGCACCGTTTTCCCTCCTTCAAGTGCAGCTATCCAATCTGAAATTAATCCTCATTCGGTTGATTTTTTTGGCAAACTAAAGGGAACTAAGGATTTACCTCCCTCGTCTAACTTTAGCTCTAGAACCGTTGATAAATTTCTTCCCTTGCCTTCTGAATCAAGCAATGGAATGCCAGTATTGAAATCAGAAAACTCGAGCAGGTTAGTCAGTGAAAGCAATTTATTATATTTTCTTCCTTTGCCCACGACATGCACTTTTTAACACAAGGAATTTTGATATGCTCTGCTTATATATGTCTAATTTTGCCAGCGTTTTCCCCTGACTTTTGAAATTGCAATTTCTGGGCTAAGAGTGCCTCATATGATCAATAAGCCCGTATTCATTGAGTTTTCCATATTTAATTTGAGACCTTTATCTTGTTGTTGTGGCAATTTTTGGGCATGGAACTGAATGCCCTATAGGAGAAGTAAGCCAACCTTGCTTGAAGCTTTAAATTACTATTACCTGGCTCTTATTTACTGGTAACCATATTAGAGTATCATTCTATTAAATGATGATACCATGCCGGAAATAAGCCAACCTTACTAGAATCTTTAAATTACTATTGCCTGGCTCTTATTTACCGGTAACTATATTAAGGTATCATTCTATTAAATGATGATACCGTTCCCAACTTGGCAAACTAACTGCAATACCCCATTTGGTGATGTGGTTAACTTTAAGGTTTATGGGGACTGATGCTGCATTATATACACCTGGTTGGTAAAGTATGGTTTTTTTAATTATAATTTGAGCTAAAACTAGGACAGAGTTGTCTTTATTTTCCAGTTTAACATTAGTACATGTCATGTTATCGTTGTTTTAATCTTTGTAACTGCATGTGCAGCTTGGTTAATGTTCTTCCTACTGCAACTGGTTCACAGTTGGTAATTCCGGAGTCAGATCAAAGTGGTCTTCTGCATCCACTGAAGGCTGGAGATGCAAATGGAAAATCTCATACTTTACCTTCCACTGCATTGAATGGGCCACTTGTTTTAAGTTTTCCTACAGCGTCATTGGCTGCAGTTTCTTCTTGTGATGGCAATCAAATATCCACAGCTAGCTCTAGTTTATTTAACCCTTCGACCAGAATTGCAAGCTTTGGCTCTAATGGGAAAGGCACTAGCACTTCAGCCACTATCAGTGGCAACCTTTTTGGGTCAAATGTGGTACCTTCATTTTTAGGTGGACCTGTTGCCACATTTGGTGACTTTGTAGATCCAACCACTACAGTTTCAGCGGCACTAACTGCCAATGATACAGCGTTAGTTGATTCGAAAACCAAAGCTGAGAAAGAACCAAATTTTGGCTGCTCAAGTGGAATGCATTCTGCTGTTGCCTCACTCGCTGTTGCCAACTCTGGAAGTAGCGCTTCGGGGCTTGATACTTCAGCCAGTTATTCAACTGCGCATGATCTTCAACATTCTCCTTTTGCTGGTTCCAATACATTTTGTATGTCCGGTGTTGGAACTGTCTCACAAAGCACATCGATTCAATCTGATTCATCTGTATTAGTATCATCCTCAAATATAAATAGCAGCATTTCTTTTGGCACTTCCTTATCCAATTCTCAGTTTGCTCAACACCGAACTTTTATTTTTAATTCTTCAGCCTCTTCATCAGATTCCGTTGCTGTTGCTTCCAGTAGTGAACCAGCACCGAGTGTATTCAGATTCGGTGGGAGTTCTGTTACGACTTCAGTCCCTAATACCACTAGCTCTTTCAGCAGTGGTGCTTCTGGTATATTTAAGTTTGGTTCTAGCTCTTCGGCTCCCTCTTCAGTCCCTAACACTGCTAGCTCTTTCAGCAGTGGTGCTTCTGATATATTTAAGTTTGGTGCTAGCTCTTCAGCTAGTAACTTCTTAAGCTCCAATACAGCCCCTTCTAATGTATTTGGAAATGCGTCTCCATTTATGGGATTTTCATTTGGTGCATCTTCAGCTACCTTTGCTCCTACGGGTTCTACCTCCGCAGTTTTTAATTCATCCACCAGTCCATCCAGTCCCATTTTTTCATTTGCTGCTACTTCTCCAGCCATGTCTTCACCACCTCCAAATATTACACAACCAATGTTTGGAAACGAATCTTCGAGATCTGCAGCTTCTCCAGGAAATGGTGACCAAATGAATACAGACGATAGCATGGCTGAGGATCTGGTGCAGTATTCTGCGCCTTCTATTCCTGTATTTGGTCAACCAGCTGTCTCCCCATCTCCCTCTGGCTTCATGTTTGGATCAACAGCTTCATTACCAGCGAATCCCTTCTCGTTTGGCGGACAACAAAATCAAGTTACTCCACTGGACCCATCTCCATTTCAGGGATCGGGTGGCAATTTCTCATTGGGCAGTGGTGGTGGTGACAAGTCAACTCGTAAGTTTATAAAAGTAAATAGAAGTAAGAATAGGAAGAAGTGAACACCACATCAACAGTATAGTTGTATTTTTGAAAAAGGTTGCTACTTGCTACTGACAGAAGAGTATCCATGCGAAGATATTATTCGCTGGAGCTTCAATGGTAAAGATTAATCTCGTTCTTGAAACAAAGGTACCAACCATTCTTGTCGCGGTTTATATTTTTCGCCGGAAGCAAAGTTTTGGAGGGCAAAAAAAAGCGTCGATCAAGAGTGATTGTATTAGTCAGAGGGGTACGCTCAAATGTGAAGCCGCAATGGTGTAATGTAATTGCCCTTACTTTTATGTATTAATTGATGTGTAACATAAAAGGTCACTTAAAAATGTTATTGATAAATAGTGCTTCTTGATTTTATGGTAGCATTTTCTATTTTTGGCCATCATCTGCGTTGTTTGTTGAGGTTTTAACCGATCGTGTTGTTGCAATGCGAGAATTTGTTGTATTATTAGGAGTAATTTGATTGCGGTTTTGGAATGAATGAAATCAGTTGTTAAGTTTCAGTCAGTATTAAGTATTAACCTTCATAATGTTCATGGGGTACGAGGATGACCTAGTAAGTGGGGCGGATGTTGGGTCTGGTTTTCGGGTTGTGATAGCTCGGGTTGGATTTCAAATTTTGCCACTCTAAGATGATCATTGCATATGTTCAAAAATAAATAACCTCAGTTACTGTTTCACCACTTACTGAGCACGGAATCAGAAATTTTCAGGAGCATCACTTGGGGTTGATTACTCAAGGTGAAAGAAATCGCAGTTGACAGCAAAGGAGTGGACGTAGTTAAATTTGCTAAAAATAAAAAAAATCAAAATGACGAATGAATCAGGTTGCAAGACTTGAGCCCTAAAAAATTAAAATGACGAATAAAAATTTGATCATTTGTCATTTATAAGGTCATTGTATATTTGTTTGACTAAAATACCCCTGATTTTTTTTATTCATTAAAAGTCATGTAGTGATTAGTGATTTACCAACAAAAATTTATCTTCATAGAAAGTCATATAAAATATAGTGACTAACTTAAGTATGTGAAAAAGATTGATAAACTATATTTCATTTAATAAAGAAGAGACAAAGTTATAACAAAAGTGGTATTTATAAAAAAAAGTTATTTTTATTGATCTCCTATTTTGTTAAAAAGTATTATTTTATTACTTTTTATAAATAAAACAAACAAGTCCATAATTTTTAGAACAATGCCGATAAACTGTGTTTGTCCCATTAAAGTTCAGACTTGGTTTCATAACCCTACCAATAGTCCAGACATCAATGAATGCGATTCTTGTTTCTAAAATCAGTACAAATACAATACGATTTGTATCAAACATTCCCTATGTTACAGATACAATCTTATGCAACCTTGACATTGCCAAGTGAATCCTCTTTTTGTTTCCAGAGACCCACTAAAAATGAATCAATGATGATCTACAAAACAATAATCGATTTATGCTTATGAAGTGTCCATGAATAGGAGAACACGTTACACGCTTAGGTAATGGCTTACCTGGTTTAAGTGAGCTGCAACACATGGAAGAACCAGCAAGCCAGATTCACCAAGAGAACCACCTAGCTGCTCAACAACCGCTACCATCACAGGCAATGTTTTCTACAATACACAGCACATAACAACGCATAGCCTTTCTAAATAAACACAAATATATTATAAATCGATAATTAGTTCAGTCAAATGTAAATATGTCTGCTTTTCTCTTTAGATTGTTAAAATCCCAAGGATGAGATATATCTTTCTCATCAAACTATTTAGCACAACATAGTATGTTACCTGACTCGCAACTAGGAGAAGAGCACTGGCATTTTCTTTCTTTGCAAATGTTGATTTATCATTAGAAACAAGTGAAAATGCTAGTATCGCCAAAGCGTTAAAAACCAATAGAACTCCATGCAGAAGTCTGCATGCATTAGGAAATTCTATTAGTTGATGCAGCTAGTTCAAAGCTTGGTTAGGTAAGATCAGCCCAGTAAAATGAATCTAAGGTAACAAAATGTGAAGTGCTCTA
The DNA here is from genome assembly GCA_907163345.1 of Haberlea rhodopensis. Classification (NCBI taxonomy): domain Eukaryota; kingdom Viridiplantae; phylum Streptophyta; class Magnoliopsida; order Lamiales; family Gesneriaceae; genus Haberlea; species Haberlea rhodopensis. The sequence continues at coordinate 5,116,689 of CAJQUN010000024.1, read as the reverse complement.
GCACAAGACCTGGGAGAGGTCCAAATTGTACAAAACTATAAAAATAACAATAATAACAGTATGTTAATAAGATTTGAGGAAAAATAAAAACAGATGAAGAAGAAACATACACTCCTAGCACAACAGCAACAAGAAAAATTTCTGGCTTCACCATTAAAAGCAACGATCTTGACCTGCTGACTTGTATCCAAGGAACCTACACCAGAACAAGATCAAACATGGAATCATTTCCAAGTAGAAGTATATATATCGGAATCTGGAAGTATAATTTCAGAAAAGTATTCCAATGACTAACTGGGAAAGGGGAAACCTACAGCCAATCAACCACGTAAAAAAACATGACTGAAGTCAAAATTGCAAATATAAACACCAAAAAAAAATCCAAAGTCTAAAAAATACAGAAAATAGTCCAACGAGGAATAAAATGGCACAGACAAAAAAGAAAATAATTAGAACAAATTGGATAAATCATACAAGAAACAAGGACAGTTAAAACAAGAGGACACTTTCGTGTTTAACAGTCAACAACAGTCACCACCTCTGACTTCACAATTTATCGGAGGTTGACAATTAAACCTGAGGATGGTTTCCCTGTCTATCCTCTTTCCCACTTCCTCCATCTTTCCTTCCAAAAAACTAAAAAGAGATGCGTGTACCTCACCAACAACCCCATCAGCCACTCAATCTAACCAAGCATACCCTTTAATAAAATCCACCATGTAAGACGAAACCATTACAATCACTACAGTTGGTTATCGTAAATACAAGCTCAACATCTATTGACAAGAGCATATAATATAACACTGACCCATAGTGAAAGACTTAATGATCATGTGAGATTAGGATTGTACATAGTTGATTATCTGTGGAACGTAACATCTTTTTCACAACTCTTTCAAGCCTGTTCAGGAAAAAATTATAGTTTGAGTGAATATTACTTGATACAGAAATTTACGAAGCAATAACACAAGGTTGGTGCTCAAGGAGTATATACGGATGATTCCATATATGACAGTAACTAAATCCATGCTGAAATTAACATTCAAATTCTTTATATATTGCTTGTCTTATTTGAAGCATACAATATTCTAAGCTTAAGCTTGAGGGGCATTGCAAAATATATTATTTTAATTCAATTATAAGACATATCAGTATTCTTTTCTATTAAGATTCTAATTTAATGACAGAAAAGGCTGCCTGAAGGTATGTGCAACAAGATTATAAACTCCAAGATAATGCCAATATGCCATGCATCTAGAAGTGTACTGATTTTAGGGCATCTAGAAAACAGTGGGAAAAGAGGTGACAATCCTGCTCCTCCCTCTTAGGACATTTTCTGACGTTGGCTCCCCCTTGACAGGGCCAACACCTTAACTTCCCCAACTCCAGACCATTTATCACAAAGCAGCACCAGACGGTACCATAAGTGAGCCTTATGAAGCATCATTCCCATGTCTCATAAAGGTGGTTATAAATCATGAAAGATCCTACAAGAGACTCTACTACTTGCATTGCCACCTTCTAACACAATCAGAAGAAAAATAATGGGGCCAGTCTTATAGGTGGTGTTGTCACAGCAAAAAGCCAAAAACAGCCGATAAATCTCTCGATAATTCTTTTACTAACAAATGATAACACAAAACAATAGATACTGCTTGAGCCAATGTTGAGCATTACCAAGCCCAGGAGGATTGCACTAATAATTGTCAAAATCTGGCGATTTCTGTCAGCAAAATCTTCTATTCCTGCAACAAATTTGTAATCCCGTAACAAATACATCGGAAATGTAATAACTGACAAAAGCAACATACTTTATTCAACTTGCATCCTCTTGAATGCATTGAAAGGCATAAGCAAGTTATCAGGTAGATCCAAATCAATAAGTTCGAAGAAATGATTAGCAACATTTTTCAGATTGCACATTCATCATTGAATAAAAAACTACATTCAAAACTTTTTCTATTTGATTGGTTAACTACACACAAAGTCAAAGCCGTCCTTCACGAACGTAAAAGAACACAGGAGGATATACCAATCAAATCATCAAATTTGGTCTATTAAGTTTATGGAGACTGGACACATCTGAGAGTTTATAAAAAGACAATAACTGGGAATGGCTTGCCAGATATGGTAATATGAAATCAACTCACTGTAATTTATTACAGTCAACAGTAATTTTATAGCTGTTAGTGTACAGTATTTAGCAATATTGTAAGAAATGTACTACTTGGGATCAAGCTGAAAAAATCTGCACCCACCCTATAACTTAAAACATCAAACTGAGTAAACCTTCCTTACATAAATAGATCAGAGTACCGGCATAAATATGTGTTTCAAAGGAACCAACATATATTAAACATAACAAGAAAATAAAGAGAAGGGGATCCTTTGATCATAAGATTAATGGAAGACAGGTGATGGTATATTACCTTTAGAGAAATCTCGAGCAATCTGTTGATTAAGAGAGAGATGGATAAGCGGATTCCAAAACAAAATTCTAAAGCCGTATCGTATTCATATGACACTCCTTACGTGCAAAAATACATTTTATGTGATGAAAGCAAGCTGATTGAAAAGGCACAAAATGGCAATTATGTACATGTGTCTTTCATTACGAAGGTCAACTTCAAATGTGGTTAACAGAAACTTCAACTTAATTGCTTCATGCCATTTAACATACAAGAAATAAATAAATAAATAAATAAATAAAAAAAGAAACCATGGGTAAATATCTACTAACACTTGTTCACTAGACGCTCTTAGCTATTCCTTCAACACTCTCCACTCTCTAGAAGCAGGGAAAAAACTCTCTAGAAGAAGCACAGAATTTCTTCCATTTCCTGTTCCTCTCGCTGTTCTTTGTATTTGGTAAATCACCAGATTGCTAAAGGTACCACTGTCCTGCAGCTGTGACTCTTAAGTTATAGAAAAATTTGATTTATCTAGCTCCAATCATCTTCTCACCAAGACACGGTCTCGTCTCTCTCCCTGCCATAAACTATCCAGCTCCTTGAAGGATAGAAGAAATAAGCATGACTTTGGAGGAGACAAAATCAAAATTCAAGCCATAAATTTGGAAACTTTCATGCTTCATGTCAGTTTGACCTTTTATCATGGTTTCTAAGGGATAAGGGACGATTTTTATCTCCTTAATAATAGTATTTGCATGATGGAGTTTATGAGAGTGTTATACTTGGGGATTTTAAATTAGTATTTGCATAATGGAGTTTATAGGAGTATTAATTTTGGCAACTTCATCACTCTATTAAAACTCTCTGTAGTACGATAAATTAAGAATCACAAGGATTTGTGAGAGTATGAACGAAAACTACCTATATTGATGTTAATAATAGAGATATGCCTTACAAAGTTTTGTTTGAAATAAAAGGACACAAACAGTACATAATCCGCCCCAGTTCAGTTGTGAATAATATTGGGGGTCAATCCCCATATGACTGGTTGAGATAATGCATGCCTATGTGTTACGGACCAAAGTTTAGTTGGCCCAAGCAAAGATGTGAATGGGCACAATCCTTAACACACAAAAATAAAAATGCAGGCCCAATGCCTGCAGTGAACAAGAAGCGCATGCATTTAATTGGTAATAGAAACCAGAATAAGAACAACAAAGTCACCACAGCATAATATATTAGGTTTTTTATTGATCGTATTCGTTCCACTGGCATTTCTGAGAATCTTGAAAAACCAAAATCAACCAAACATGAGCAACAACAGCAAGTGAAGACTACTGATTGCATGACTCCGGAGCAAGTAGGTTTCTTGTGTTCTCAGTGATCTGATGTTCAGATGATTGTTAAAGAATAATGTGTCACTGTAAGTTAAGTATTTTTTTTATGAACAATTTTATTTTTAACCATTTCTATGCCACCCTCTGGTACATATTGCGTCCTACTTTCATGGTTTTGCCTACTGTTAAGTAAAATAATTTACTGTCTATTAAATAGGAAACAATAACAATGTAAAAAATATTGATATAATTTCGACAAATAAGAGACATTAACAAATTACTAGCAAGTGTAAAGAAAGTAAAGTTTGACCGACCTTTCCCAATATGAGAGGAAGGAAAAGTGTAAGCGCCAGGCTTCTCAACAACCGTTCTGAGGGGACTGATACTCCAACTCCAGAAGCTATGAATTTTGAGATGGAAAAAGGAATCTAACACACAACACTAACTGTCATTTCTCATAGTATATAAGCAATTATGACTTTATGGGTTAAAAAACAACTGAATTTTATTATTTACAGATGTATGCTTAAGCACATTAAGACAAGATCAGAAGCCTAATCCAGTAAGGCCTCATTTGGTTCACGGATAGAGTTTGGTCTCCTAATTTGCATTTGGTTCATTGAAGACCAATCATGATAATGAACAGGTAAAATTTTAATTTCTTGTCTAGATGTTCCTTTCAGTTATTCCACCTGTAAAGCTTATGACAGCAATGTACTAAACAACCTGGCTTAAATTGGTCTTATGGAAACTACAAAAATAAGCACATTCACCACTCAAAGAATACCTCCAAACTCGAAGACTGGTGATTGAGACATGTTTCCTAAGGAAAACGGAGAACTACAAAAGGTGTGGTGAAGGCATTCAACAAAAATATCAAATTAAACACCTTGTGACAAACTTATGTGGATAAGTGGAAGTTTGAGGAGAGCGGTGTGTCGAGCGGTTGAAGATGAGGAGGGTGGGTGGCAGGAGAAGGGAATAATATTTGGTGTGCTTGCTAGTGAGGGATGGGAAGAGGGACCGCAAGGAAAATATGTGAATAGAAGTTATTGATGTTATCACAGTGCAAGATATGGAGTCAAATTTATGCAAACATAAATGTGAACAGCCTAGAGTAATTCAGTACTCTAGCTCTAAAACTTACAATTAAGATTCCTAATAAATTGGATATCACAGTCATTGCAAGGGCAAGAGCAGAGTTCCCTCCAGCTAGCTGTGTTTTACCAAATCAAACCAGCAGTTAATCCAACAGCAACTTTTATTCTGGTCTAAGAAATTGTTGAGAATTATTTTGGAAATTCATGGCATCATTGTACCCGAGTCAGTGCCACTCCACTAGATAATGTTGTAGGCATACAGGTAAATATGGCAAGTCCTGTAGAAGCCAGAAGCACCCATAGATCATAAAAAAGGGTGAAAGGGATGACAGATCCGTAGCAACTCAGCTTCTTCTTTTTTAAGAATATTCACGAAAAAAGATCATTAAACTCAAAAGAAAATCAAGGTCAACATTATTTTTTGATTTCTATTTAATTGCTTCTTTATATTCACTTTCTAATAATTTAGCTGATATCACTGGAGATGGTTTTATATTTCTCGTGTCTTTCACATAAGATAAGATCCATTATTCTTCGGTAAACCATAGCAAAAATCCAAACACAAAAGAAGTGATGTCTAGAAATTTCATAATCATTTAAAACATTTACAGAATCCATGATTTCTAGAAATAACCTGATCTACATCAGAAGGCATAAAATACAATAAATAAATAAAATACAACAGTTGGAAAGAGGTAGCAACTGAAGTTCAACTGTCATAACAGATCCAACCCCAAAATATGTACAAATGCTATTGGAACAAAAGAGGATTCAGGATAAGACTGATTCTGCTTGCTGCATTAGTAAGAAAACATGTGGATGCAATAATGATAAGTTTATCACATAGCAAGCTTCTAATTAAGGATATCTCCAAAGAACGGGAAAAAGGCAATATGCAATCATTTGAATGGCCAAAAACTGTTTATTAAGTGAGGAGATGAATTACTAGCCGTTAATTACATCTGATTTCTTTTTTTTAACAGCAAAGAAATAGAGGTTGGAATACAATAAACTATGAAGAAACACTAAATTTCAAATAGGCAGAAAAATTAATCGAAATAAATTCATTTATATCTGGAAGCTAAAAAGAGTAACTCATAATTTGAGCTTTAGTTCACACTTTAAAATACTGATAATTTTATGGATCATATAGTGCAGTAAAATAGTATGGTTTAAAATAGTTTAGTTCATCTTTTACAATATGGCAGGTAACCTCCGAACTTCCGAGAAGAGAAACCTTTCAAGAAAGGTCTAATCGCCCTTATGAATTTCTCACTTTGATCCAAAAGACACTTCGCAACATCGAAGCAAGTCTAGTTTCAAACCTGTGACAAATTCTTGAGGTTGGAGCTTGAGCTGCAGAATGATATTTGAAAATAATGGACTGAGAAATAAAATGGAAACCTGCATAAGGGTATAAAATTAGTCTCTCGTCAAGTTTCTGCGCAGATCTAGAAGAATACACAAACTTTGAGACCCTGAAAAGTTCAAGGATTTTCAACTTATAACACTACTTATAGATGCACAAGAGGAATTTAGAAAATTATACTGTTAAGCCAGCTTTCCTTGAAAATGAATAAACGGATAGTTTCAAATACACACGGTCATGGACGAAACAAGAAGGCTTTGAAAAGGAAAAGAAAGATGTGAATAAGAATTTAAGGTCATACCAGCCCAAAGAGTCCAACTTGCCATGCTTCAACAGCAGCACTGATTTCAACACTGCGCAGTGTCAATCCTATATAACAGTAACAATAGAAAAACCTAAACCAACACTATTATGGAAATAACTTATAGAATAACATTCAAATCATGGCATAGCCTTACCTGAAATAAGAAATATTCCGAAAGTGCTAAATTTTGATAAATAGTACCTATCAGCAAGACAACCAAGGCTTGGATTTGCAAGCCCTAACACTACTCCAGAGACAAGTACTGCATGTAACATAATTCAAACATTATATAAGTCTAATTTTTTTATATTGGAACATGGATCTTGCAAACCAAAGTCAGCATCTAGATGAAGCCAAATAAGTAAAAATGAAGGAAACAGAAACAATCAAAATTTCATGCCAAAATATATATATATATATTTGTTATGCGGCTAGATTACTTCTTCTTCTATGGATAAAACTGAATAAAATTCAAGCAAGGAGGAAGGCAGCAGCTGATCCACCAGTTCCCTCCAAAAATTCATTAATTGCATTAAAAAACGTGAAAACATTTCAGATTTTACACACAACAAAAGGCCTTTCTTCCCAAAATAGTTGCAGATTGATGCATTTAAGCTAAACCGTTTTTTCCTTCAAATATATATATATATATATATATATATATATATATATATATATATATATATATATAATTTTGACTGACAGCAGTAGCAAAGGAAGATGATGAAATGATAAGGAATTTTATATTTTTTACAAAGCATAGTACTATATTGGACGAACTTTTCAGGAAAAGTCAAAAAAGCTTCCGCCTATCCTTCTCCTATTGCCACATTCACAAAGCTATCACGTCCTAAAACACAACCCATTTTGAAGTATCTGTGCACCTCCAGCATACCTAACGGTAGAAAATTATCGGTCACAAACTTCTCCAGCGGTCTGCTCTGATTCGAACTCGATACTTGCGGCAGCCCGTAATCTCCATCGCCGTTTCCCTGAAAATCCACACCGACAATTCGTTCCACTGAGAGACTTTACCACAGTTCAATGTCCACATTATATCTAATTAGACGAAATTGCAATAGCTGAAGAGCCGCAAAACCTGACGACATTGCACTATAGCTCCAATACTTGGTGTCCTTGTAACTGAACGGCTCTTCCAAGTAAGAGGTTGCGTACTTGACTTGTCGGCGGAAATTTGGGAGTTTGCAGCCGGAGAAATACGACTCTGGTGCCTGGAAATCGAAGTTCGGTTGATGGGAGGATGGATGGTTAGGCTTTGGAGTGCCACCGGCATCGTGGATGCGCAAAACGGTGGCATGCCTTTAGGCTGGAGGATTCTGAAATATGGAGAGTGCGTGCATCAAAGTGTTGTACGCTAGTTAAATGTACAAGTTACTAATTAAAAAGTGAAGTGAATCTTTTTTTCTTAGAAGAATAAAAGTTAAGTGGATCTTTCAATGTTACTCAACTAATAACCTTTTACTCATCTAACCTCTGATTCATGACATTATTTTTTAATTTCCTATTATAAAAATAGTATTCTATCGAAATACAAAAAAAATAACTGAAATTTAAAAATTTGGATTTGAACGATTTCAATAATTAAAAATTTGAAATATCTTGGTATAACTAAAAAATACCTTAAAAATTGAAGACGGTAGATTTTAAATCATGGATTCAAATTGTTTGCGATTGTGTTCAACCCTACTTAGGTAATTATCAGTCAATAAAACATGAACAAATAAGGTAGAATGCATCGAAGTTTTTTTCCCATGAATCCCCCTAACAGTCAAGTTAAGAACTGGAAAAATATGTGAGAAAACTAATTAAAATATGAGTGAATTGTAAAGTTATACGTCAAAAGTGGCAAACCCGATGTATGAAGCTCCCCAATGCGTGGGATCCGGGAAGGGTGGGGCACATTAGGATGAGCTGCTCGGAGATTAAACAATGGCGTGCATTTCTCTGTATGAGAAGAGAACTTTGACGAAGGGTGCACGATATTACTGGACATGGGCATAAATGCACAGAGGTGTTGTAATGAGATCCTGAAATTTCTGGATCATTGTTACCATTTGATACGAGAATTGAAGTTTCTGATTATGGATATTTTGACGAACCTGTAAGAATCCTTTTTTTTTTTATGCCTGGGGTCTTCACTGAAGTGAGTACCAAGCGACTTTCCCTTCATTTCTTGATTATTTGGACATAATGTTCCAGCGGCATCTGATAGATACTTCATATCAAACTATACTTCAATAGTAATTGTGATTAGGGATGGCAAACGGGTTTGGCCCATCCAAGGATCGGCCATGTCACACAAAAAATCCGGAACCGCTCCGTCCCTGGTCCAGTTTTTTTTAAAAAAAAAAAGAAGTTTAGCTAGAAATCAATTTTGAAACACAAAAATTGAGTTTTGTGATTGACTTTTATGTTTTTCTCTATAAAATATTAATTATAAGCCTTGTAAAACTATCTTTAAGCTACCAAATATTTATTAATTTGACATCATTCCCTTCAAAATGTCCAACTTCTTTAACATGAATATATGCATTTTGATATAAAATTAATTAATGATATTTTATTGTTCAATCAAAGAAGTGAAATGCATAAAAAAAAATTAAAAATGTATGGTGGGGCAGGTCGGGTTAATCCCGGGACCCGCCCCCCTTCCAAACCTGGTTGAAGCGGGTCCATACACACACCGGCGAGGCGGGTTTAATGCGGGTCCGGGTTTGGCACCGCCCTATTGTCATCCCTAATTATGATTTTTTTTTAGCATGGTAATTGTGATATATATAAATATATATATATATATATATATATTGAAAAGATAATTATGATAAATTTTAAATACAAATATATATATATAATTTGAAATTCATTATCCAAATCAAACACTTTCCTCCAAATTAAATTATTTTCATCCAAATACAACCTAAAAAAACACATAAATTTTTACTATGTACCTCCTCTAAAGTTTGAAAATTTTACGTTTCAGCTCAAAATGATTAAAATATATAAACTATACAAAATTATTTTTACTCATGATTCCCTCACACAAGGTAAACGCAAGGTCTTTTTTCTTATAATAGATGAGAAACATTAGTTTCCCATTTATATATATAAAAAAATATTGATTACGTATATATCATGCCCAAAATATAAATGCATACTTGTCATCGAAACCAAGATCCAAGATCCAAGATCTTCGAATCAATAAGGTTGTATTTTAGTGGATGAACTTGATTTATATAAACATATTTAAATATAATAAAAATATGGATTTCAAACTCGAATACCAAACGAGTTTGATATAAAAATACGGATTTTAAATATAAAAATATGGATTTTTAAATATAAAAATACGGATTTTTAAATATAATTGATAGAATTTAGAAATGACCTAAATCACTAATTCAGATAAATTAAATTCAGATCGTGCCCTATACATATGCAGAAGAGACTTCTACGTAATTTAGGGTTTTATTGTCCTTAAGGGCACTGCCCTCAGGGGCATCATCCACCATCCATTTGGAATCTTTTTTTTCTTTTTTAAAAAAATATTTCAAATGAACGGTGATGATGCCTCTAAGGACACTACCCTTAAGGGCATCATCAAACAAACCGTAATTTGGATTACATTCAGCAAGATTAGCATCCAAAAGCACTGATTAGATGTCACATTCTCCCCTTTTCCCCACAATTTCCCACAATGGTTGGAAATGTCAAGCCATCCTTCAAATTTTGTCATATGTCTTTACATTTAGATATCATATTTTAAATTATTTCAATTCTGTACAAAGTACAAAGCTTTTTGAAAATATAAAATCAGATATGAATACTACTATTTTCTTGATATTTATGTTTTATGGTGACAAATCCAACAAAGATTTATCTCACTGGATTTCCATGTTCCCACAAGCAAATTGGCCTTTGCTATTTCATGGGGTAGTGTCCTATGAGGTAGATCCATCTATTGGATGTATATATTCACATCCAATATTGATGAGAATATACACATCTAATGGATGTGACTACCCCATAGGGCACCATCCCATAGGATAGCCAAGAATAAATCCCCACAAGCACCATCACATCATTAGATAATATTATTAATGTTATTTTATAGGATTTATATACTATAAACTTTAGTTATCGCATAAAAAATAAAAAAAAATTGTTATCTAATTAAAGTTAACAAATTCACTCTCAAACCCAAATAGAAGACTTCGAACTATAAGTCTATAATCCATTTATATGAAACACGTGGGTAATTTTTTATATTTTTTATAGGACATCCCAATGTTTACCCACTCTATCACTTTACTCACAAACCTTTCAAAATATACACTTTACTCACTGAACAATTTTAAATGGTGTATTTAACACATTAAACAATATTCGGGAATAATTTTCCCGAATATGGCTGCAAATTCCTTCACACGCGTCTCATATGCCACGATCGACAGCGTATATCTTTTCATGTATTTTCTGTAGGAAATTTATTAGTAAAATTCATCGATCGTGGTATACTTGTAAAATTACTTTTTATGTATTTTTTGATAGGTAGACTCGTAAAATTTCTACAGAAAATACATGAAAATACATACTTACCATCAACCGTGGCATGTGCGACGCACGTGATGGAATTTACAGCCAGAATATTAGGGAAAATTGCTCATGAATATTATTTAGGTGGTTAAGTACAATACTTAAAATTATTCAGAGAATTAAATGCACGTTTTGAAATGTTAGAGAAAAAAGTATGAGAGGGTCTAAACATTTGGATCGTCGTTTTTGTAAAAAAAATTAAAAAGGTCTCATCTACTTTTTATGTGTTATGGTTTAATATATTTTTTTCTATTAAAGATGAAAGGTGGTTAGAATTTCTGGTTGAGTTGGAATTAAGGGTGCTTAACGGGTCGGGTCAATCGGTTCTATCGTTTCGAAATCGGTATCTTACCGATTTCGGATTTAACGGATCCGGTTCCGATGGATCCGGATCCGTTATTTTAGAATTTTTTTTTAAAATTTTAGATAAATATATTTGAGGTTAGTTTACAAACACAAGTCTCATTAGCTCAATCGGTTAGAGTTGTTGAGTAGAAAACTATGGTCGCGTATTCAAATCTTCTAAGCAACAATTTCCCACAATTTTTTGAAAAAAAAATGTAACTAAAAATAACCGGTTCCGGGTCTCCAACCCAAAATCAGATCCGATCTGATTCCTTGGCGAATTGGACTGGTTCTAGTCCGGATCGGATCGGATTGACCCTTCGGCACCCTAGTTGGAAACCCTTTTTTCAAGTCTTTGGATGCTCGACTTAATCTTGTTCTTCCTTCTGTTTCCAAACCATGGGGTTCCTCAAAATTTGCCTTAGTCCAATTTCACTGGATTCCTTCTTATTGATGACATGTGCGTCTAAACATAAAATATTCCTCTAGATGTATTGAGCGGAAGTGAGAGAGATATGTATGCTGATAAAGAATGGATTTTTGAGTGCGAAAACAGCATAAAGATCTGGTTTTTAAGTGTAAAGAAATGAAAGATTTAGAAATGGTTTTTACAGGTGAACTCTCTCAGTCGTTTTATGCGTAGAGATTTGATTTTGTGACAAGGTTTTTAATTTTTAGCTACTCTGTACACTTACAAGTTACAACAGTGCAATAATTGAACTTTACAGGGGAATTCCATTGGTTGGACATTGGAAATAGTAGAAAATAGGACGGGGAAAGGATAATTAGAATTGGTTTTTGATATGGTTGGTAGAAAAATATAGAAATATCGAGAAAAAAATGATATCTTCGGGTATAAATTTGGTAATGACAGTGATTGGATTTGCAGTAAGTACTTTGTTCATAGTCTTTGTCTGTACAAGGCTCATCTGGGCTCGAATTCAATTGAGTGTGTCGAGGCGGTCCTTCTCCAGGGCTCTTAGATCTGATCTTGGCACTGTAAGCATTTGTTTTCACTACTTTATGTAATCTTGAATCCGTTTTTTCATGGGGATGCAGATTTGAAGTCACTTGTTTATCATATCATGTTTGTTTATTTTGTCTGGACTCTTCATTTTACCACCTGATTTGAACCTATATCTCAAGAAAATTTAAGTGCAACCCTGCCCATGATCGAATTCATTCAGTAAATCGGACCAGCAAAGGCCCCACAGTGGTACAATCATCGATACGTGCCACTTTTACTGATATATGAATAAAAAAGATATGGGTTGTAGTGATACCATAATTATAGCATTAGGTTCACAAGTAGTTTTTACTTCTTCATATTATAGACTATGAAAACCCATGATCCTATGCTCACCTTGTATTTTTTGCATTAACTGAAGTTGCTTCACATCACTGGCAGCCGATGCACTTGATATGTACCCGTTCTTGTCTCGTATCATAATTTTTACTCGGTAGTTATATTTGTGTTTCAAACATTAGTTGCAGTTTTGGTATGTATCATCAATTTGGTTTTTTGCAATGTTTGTTTCTTCGAGTAGTTACGAAACTCTTCTCTTGTTTGAGCATTTTGGGATGGCATATTGATCATTTATGCTTTTTCACTTGTAAATGCTGGTTCCATCACATCTTTATGACAGCATAGGCCCAACTTTTACTAAGTTAATAGTCCTATCCAGACATTTTGATTCAACAGTTCCTTTTGTTGTTTTATCATTGTATACTTTGTTATTCTATAATGACAATTGAGAATCTTTTTTGTGATTTAGATCACTTTTAACTGTCTTATCTGAATGATTGTTTATCTGACTCGTTAAGTTCAAATCTGACTCGTTAAATACAGTTTGAACATGGCCTTGAGCCTATTGTGGTATCAAATTTTCCTACGAAGAAGTATCGAGAATTGTGTTTCTCCTCAAAGGAAAATGCTCTGTAAGTAAATCGATCTTCTTTGATTTTGCGAGTGTCTTTGATGATAGGCCTGCTGAATCTTTTTTTTTCCCTAAAAATTTTAATAGGAGTTGATTTTTTGCTTGACAGATGATCACTTGCATTTTTTTTGAACTTGTTTTTATGGACGTAGAAGATACTTAAATGTAATTGAAGTTCTTTGACTTTCTTAAGTATTGCCTATTGGTTACTTTACGAAGTAGAATCTAGATTCATTTGTGTATTTGCTTTGACTCTCTTTTATGGAAATAGTTCCGAAAGTATAAAATCAAATAGAAATATTAACATAAAACTGTTCGACTCCGATTCAAAGTTTCACATACTTGGAAGAACTGTGTGATCCAGCAAATGTTATTTTAACAATATGCTGTCACTATGCTGGTAAATTCATTTAGGATTTTTGTAAAATCCAGATATGATTTAGAACACGTTCTCTGTGAGATCCGGTCAGATCATGACCTTAAACCTTGTTTTAACCATAATTATTAAAAGCCACAAGGCAGGGCTCAAAGCTCAGCCTTTGTACCTTGACACAAGGTTAGGCTCAGCCCTTTGATGAAGCGTGTGCTTCAACCTTGAAGCCTAACCTTGGTGCGTTTTAAGACTCGAAGCTATAAATGTAAAGTTGGTAAAATCGAAGGTGAAAGGTAAGATAAAAGTCATTCATCTTTGCCAATGGACTAATGATAATTTGGTTTATAGTAAGAGGCGGATTTATAATTAGGTTGAAGGGGGGAAACATAAAAAATGAGGAATGTGGGTGCTTTCTTTCTTGAAAGTAGTCATAGTCATGTACTACACATGATATGTGTGCACCACAACTATTAACCTGTAACTGTTGCTTATATTATTATCTTACCAGATAAATCATAAGTTGGGAACTTTTCGATAAAAAAACTCCGGTGTTTTAGTGAATTCCAACGATGCAAAAATAATAAGAAGAAAACATTGAATAATCTCGATCTCAATGTCAGATAATTAGAAATGTAAATTTCGTGCATGTAAATTTGACCTTAGAAGATGTTATTGAATTGTTCTACTTCTAGAAAGTAGAGTATCTTGGAAGTAAGCTACTCATCACTAGTTCTGAGATTGAATTTGATTGTCTTTTTAGTGCTTCATTAGGCGTTATTCAAAGTTTTATATTTGATGGGAGATTTTGTTTGAAAACCATTTTCAAAGAATTCCTTTCGAAACCTTTCCACTGACAAATCATGAAAACGTTTTCTTCTGTTGTGTTCGTTTCTCGTTCTTGAATTGTGCTTTGTAACTGGCCAGTCTGCTTGTTCTTTGTTGCTTGTTGCTTCTCTGAGATTCTGCATTTCACTATATCAAAAAACATCCTACCCCCGCAGGTGCACGGTATGCCTATCAGAATACCGGGGCGAAGATACATTACGTATCCTCCCTCTATGTGGTCACTCCTTTCACGCAACGTGCATCGACATTTGGCTTCACAGGCACTTCACGTGCCCCGTATGTCGTAATTCTCTTCGTGAAGTCCCCGAGAGACGGTGGTGTATGCAACCGATGTTCAGCTCAGCTATCAGATCCCAGTACACAATGCAATCCTTCAATTCACATTATTGTCATTGCATGTTAAGTGGGCAAAGACGTTCTTCGAGATCACATGAAAACCAAGTTATGGATACAATTGAGGAGGCTCCTTGCGCAACCGAGGGGGTTCAAGCTGATGCTAGAGACGGGAATTGCCTGGGGATTGATCGGAAATTTGAGAGCCCGTCGGATCAAAGAGGGTGATTCCCAAGATTTCAGCTTCCCATTAAAGGGTATGCCTAAAGATTACTGCTTTTCTTTGTCATACACGGTTCTTTTTCTTTTTTTCTTTGTTTTCCGTATATATAATTGGCGGCTTTAGATTCTTTCTTTCTTTTTTTTCTTCTTCTTTCATATTCTGCTGTCTTTTAGATTCTGAAGTGCTGTTAGTTCGAACGAGAGATGGGCATGGTTCAAGTGCAAGAATCTCTCTTTCATCTCGTACATGTTATTTATTTTCTTAATTTTTTAAAGAAAGTCCGTGAAGATATTCAAGCATCCTCGGGTTCCGCTAACTGTCTAGGCGCAGCATCAAATTTTATTTTCCGACATGATCCTTCTCATAATCTAATTATGACTCACATAATCCTCATAACCCTTTGAACGCTGGCGCTCCGATCGCGAACTGGTGTATTGAGTGTTTCTGCAGCGCCTTTAGGGCACACAAAGTTTTACTAAGTCATGTACTAAGTTTACTAAGTCGCGCGCTGACGCTCCAATTGTGATCTGACATATTGAATATATGTGCGATGCTTTACAACTAAGTTTTATTAAATCAAGTACTAAGATTTACCAAGTCGTGAACTTAAATGATTGATATTTTTAATTCTCCGGAAATAATATAAGTCATTTTTAATAAATTCATAATATTACAAAACATGTTGAAAAACAGAAGTAATATTTGGTTTCATTTTTCGAATATATTATCTTACGATCAAATATTAATAATTTATTTTCGTTTTTCATCCTCTAAAATATATTTTCTGGAGAGCAATCAAATAAAAGATTTGAATTGCACTGTAAATAATATTAAAATGATGTAAGTTTGTCAAATATGATGTGTAGTAAATATGTTTAATTTTAATTCATCAATGTATCTATATATATAAATTTTAAAATGTATATTCCATACTTAATTTTTTTAAATTGATACACTCACACACCCGATTGGGCACTCATATCTTGTTACACAAGTCATTAATAAATAGATTTCAATTTTTTAAACAAAAATCCAACTTGTTATTTTTTAATATATATTTATATATATAATCCTACTTTTCAGTCTTTGATTTCTCTTTAGTCTGTCCATCACGTTTTCCCAGATAATAAATATATATTTTATTATTTTGTCCCAGTAAATAACCAATCATTAATTTGAAATTTTTGGGGGAGCATTGCTTCCAGAAAGGTGCTTTTGACAATGGAAAATGAACAAAGAATCAACAAGAACCCACGATAAAGGGAATATGTTAGTATGGATTTGACGTGAGCTTCGTTTATGGATCAATTTAATATAATTTAATTTAAAAAAATTGATATATTAATTTATTATTATTTTATTTTATTTATAATATATTTTAATTTGAACGAAACCCAAATCGAATGCATACGAATATTTCACTAAGTTAATGTAACACAAGGAACAAAAGTAAGTAATGATTGGCTTGTTTCACGCGGGGTTATAAAGTTTTAGTGGATGAATTTAGCCTAATTTTGAAAATTCAAATTGAAATATAATCGAACTATTTGAATATGGCTCCGTTCTTAGTGTACTTTTCAATATGGCTCCGTTCTAGGGGTGGTTACCGGATCAAACCGGTCCGATCCGGACCGGAACCGACCGATTTCGGGCCTGTTATGGGCGGAACCGGTCCGATCCGGTAAGGAACCGTATCGGATCCGGTTCCGGTTCCACCGGAACCGGATTTTTCTTTTTTCTTTTTTTTTTTTTAAAAAAAGGAAAAAAGGAAAGGATTTATCGAATTTTTTTTTTTTTTTTTTTTAAAAATGGATCCGGTTCCGGTTCAATCCGGAACCGGATCCGTTTGGTCCGGAACCGGTAAGATACCGGATCCGAAAAGGTAGAACCGATCCGGTCCGGTATCAAACCGGTTCCGGACCGGTTAGTCCGGTTCCGATTTCGGACCGGACTAACCGGTCCGGTTTCGGATCGGGTCCGGATCGACCCGGTCCGATAAGCACCCCTACTCCGTTCTTAGTGTACTTTTCAATTAGAAAATCAGATCAAATACTGATACTAAAATAAGGCCAATTAGGTTATTTATTTTTATAGATGTAAAGTTCAAAAAATATAGGACGAAATGCGTTCACACTTGTCAAAATCCAAAAGGAAAAGGAAGCATGGAGAAGAATAGACATTTTCCAAAGATGAACCCAACACCATTTCTTGGAAATTTAATTGAATGGAAACCTCCTTTAATGGTGAAGAATAGACATTTTCCAAAGATGAACCCAACACCATTTCTTGGAAATTTAATTGAATTGAAACCTCCTTTACGCACGAGATGATGATTGGCTCATATCTGGTCAAGGTATTTGCCAAATCTTTAAAAATATCCGAGTTTGTGGAGTAGGATGGGCTCGGACCGTAAAGATCATGAGTTTCATCCCATGCGAACACTTTCTTGGTCTAAACATGTCGTACTCGGCCTTGCTTAGTGCATTTTACCTGATTGACGTGATTTATAGGCTAATGTGTGAGCCCAATGCTTTATCCAGTATGAACCCCAATGTTAGCAGCTGCGGTTTCCTTTGTCATAAAAAAATTTTAAAAAATCTCTCATTTACTTTATGACAACTTTATCTTATTTAGATATGAAAGATATATTTGATACCAATATCTATTGTATAAAAAAATTCAAAATTATGGTTGTTTTTTAAGTATTTCAAATTTTTAATATTCTTATCTTATTATATATATTTGGAAATATCATTCACTAATGCGTCACCAAATTTATTTGGTGTGGAGTAATAAGAAATAAATAAATAATAGAGTAAGTGAAGGTAAAAATACCGAAATTTCCTTCTTTTGCTTAGTATGGCAGGTAAACGTCATAACTTGATATTTAAATTATAGGTTCTATAATTTAAATATCAATACCAAATGGATATATACATATATATATATATATATATATTAAGATAATTATATAAGCTTTACCTTATTTATATTTTTTATTGATTAATATGAAGACTTAATTTTAAAAAAAATATATTAGAGACGTTGGACGACTCAAATCCAAAACCTTTTACATTGATAAATAGATAGCAATCAGTATTTCAAGACTTTGTTGTCAAATACAAAGACTTGGTTACAATAAGCAAATACACATGTCAAATACAAAGACTTAGTTACTTCATTATTACATATTGGAAAAATACTAGAATAAATTATAAGATTATATTATAGAAAAATAGATTTGTGGATTGGAATTTAATTATTACGGATTAAAGAATCTAATTTGAACCGGCAAAAGACGGTTTTCTTGCTGGAATCGTCAAACAGACATTATGTAAATCATTGACTACAATGGATTTTATATTCCCGTCTTTGCCCTATTTTCAAAAAAACAAAGATCCATTTCAATATATATATAGCCTAAGGATCTGTTTGGATTAAGTGATTTGGATTTTGGGAATGGATTTCATAAATAGATTCCAAAGATACATTTCAATATATATATATATATAGCCTATAATATGTATATACGCCCCACAAGCAGTGGCGGATGCAGGATTTTTAGGAAGGGGGGGCAAAAAAAAATTTAAAAGAGAAAAATTAGGCCAAAAAAATTTAGAGGTCAAATATAATTTTAGGGGGGCAAAATGTAATTTTTAAGGGGCAAATTATAATTCTCTAGGATAAAATCGAAATTTTTTAAAAAAAAATTATTATTTTTCAAGTAAAAAAAAATATTTCCCCCTTGCCCTTAACAGATCCGCCCTTGCCCACAAGACATAGGTCTGTGGACATTCACAAGCTTTGCCAGCCAACATTGGGTGTAAAACATCACTTTAGATAGTAACCAGCTTTTAATATATATTATTAATGATTTTTTTGAATTTTTTTTTAAAAGAAATTAAGTTATTATTTAATTGGCCTGAAAGTTAAACTTTGACTAATCAAGACCCATATATGACAGTATGGACAAAAGTTGTTATTTGATGGTTGTTTCTAATGGTTAAGCCGAAAACTAGAAATCAATCGCTTCTTGGAAGGCAACACAAACATATCCTCGATGATATATACTACAACTTGTAATATACATTAGAGTTTGGATATTCCACATTTATTCTTTTACTTATATAATATATTAGATTTTGGTCCGCATTTAAAATTCCTTTAGGAAATTAAATTTTGTTTCTCTCAAAATTTCTCATTTTGGCATGTTTATGCAAAAAAAATTAAATTTAAATTTGTATTTCATTCTTAACTTCTTATATATATTATACATGTATTGTATTACAAATATTAAAATTCACATTTATTAAATTCTAAAATTATGTAAACCAACAAAAATATCATTATCAAATCCAGAAGCATATAAATAAATGCATGTCACTGAAATTATCATAGTATCACTCATACTAACACCAAATACATACTCTTTTAATTAATATAAAGCTTAACAAACATGTCCAAATAAAAGATAACACCCACTATCCTTTAGAAATTCAAAAATAAAATATATAAATGTATATCACTGAAATCATATAGTATCACTAATATTAACAACAAATGTATATTACTTCAATTAAAGTAAAGTTTGACTAAATTTCATTTTAGCCAAAAAAAAACTTTTTAAATTGTACAATTAAACCAAAAATGTCCTTTTCTATGTCAGAAACTAACATCGGCCGAGTCCGACATATGTGTCTGATTTTGAGGGAAGTGTACGACACGGGTATCAGGTTTTATTTTTTTTTAATAAAATTAAGGACACGCCACATGTGTCCGAGAATTGTCGATGTCCGAGAAGTATCCGACACCACATCAAATGATTTTTAAGAGTGTCCGTACATCATAAGGTATAAATGACCTCAGTTTAAACAACCTCAATTCATTTGGGGCCGTCAAATCTGTTGCAATAAGGTCATGTCAGGAATTTTTTTGTGTCAAATGAATAATCAATAAAAAAAACACATGGTTAAATATATATTTTCAAAGGAGGAAAGTTAATTCTTAGGATATCATGACATAACATATCACGACAATAATACATGAGACCTAGTTGTGGATTACAAATCAGTCCATTCTAATAAAAAAATTAATTTTCAATGTAATATTTCCAGATTTCCTGGTTCAAAACTGTTTACGATAAATCCAAGAGAAACGGCGCCACCGTAAGCCGGCGGCCCTTCCAAGGTGGACCAAATTTCGAAGCTGTTAATAGTCTAGATGAACACAATTCAAGTGACTTTTACATTTACTAATTACTATATAATAACGATTATTTGAATTTTAAATATTTTTTACATGAGATTCATTTGAAATACATTTCTCAAAATCATTTACCAAATCAAATCACTGTCGTCATTCAAAGTCGAACTTTAGATTATCATATAGTTTGAATTTGAAAGATTGTTGTATTATCACCACCATCATTAACCTTTGCTAGAGTAGCAAAAAATTGATCATATAATTTACATCCAACAAAAATAAAGGGGTTGAATTCCTTTGAGCTGCAAAGTTTAATTATCTTCATGTAAGTCATATTTTTCTTGGATTTCAAATCTAAATTAAATCGTCTTGAAGTCTCCCTTTAAATCTTCTGAACTGGTTTTTCTTAAATCTCACATAAGTTGACTTCATAAAAAATGTTGAACATATCATTTATAAATTATAATCTCCTCAAATCTTGGTATCATATTTTCCATAATCTTTTTACAACATATGTTCCATGATCTCCATCATATCGTAAAGCTCGATATCTCAATTTTTGACGAAAGTAAGAGATCATATCCACTTTGAAAAAACTCGAGTTCGAGTCATGCAGTACGAAAAAATATTTAGTCAATCCCCGCTAAATAAAATTTGACGAAAAGAAATACAATATACAAAAACTACAAGCTAACAAAAATCCAATCAACAATTTGTATCCCCACAACTTTACAACTCATGCTAGTATTCAAGCCATCCACTTTTGAATTCAGCATACAATTGGACAACAAGTACCACATGTTTGTGTTTAGTTAAATTTGATGGTTTTGATTATGTAAGCAATAACGCATTAATATTTGTTTTCTTCTATAATCTTCAGATATAAATAGTCACTCATTCTTCATTCCAAAACCTTCCAAAAAACACAAATATTTTATTTTTCTACAAATTAAAGTGTTGATGTAAAAGTGATAGTGGATTCTCAATTCTCTTATCTTATTTGTTATCAATAAAGAAGTAATTTCCTTGATGATTCTTGAGTGGACTAGCCCAAATTAGGGCGAACCAATATAAATATTGGTGTTCATCTTGTTCAATTGTTCATCTTGGGGAACTGCCTTCTTAGTTCCCCACAAAGGAAAAACATATTATAGCCATAATTCACAAAAAAATTGGAGCTTCAAAGCCAGGTAGAGTCAAAAATAAATTTTCAGCTCCAAATAAAATTACAAAATCAAAAAATAACACAGAATCAAATATATATAACACAATTTTCAAATGGCAGATTAACTTTCTTTTTTCCTTCCTTTTCTTCGTTCACATGCTAAAATTATTGAGGAAATTACACATAGGTACCACTTTTTAAAATATGTTTCAACTAAATCTAACAAAATATTTTCTTTCAACTAAATACATCTTGTGAGAATATTCTTTCAACTAAGTCCATTTTTATGAAACCCTAATCTAATTAGTCCTTTGCTATTCCTAAAACACCATTGTTCTAAAAATCAATTTATAACAGTTGAATTATCTGTTTCTCGTCCTGAGAGTTGATGATGGTCGCGTGTTCTGGAAAACCAGCAATGGTGGTTAGGCGACGAGTATGGAGCGGTGGCGGTGTTGTGGGGGAGGCGGCGACGACTCATTTTCATTTTGTCAAATGTCATTCTTCTCCAACCACGGAAAACCGACGTTTTGTTTCAATTTTATTTGTTGTTTTTATGGTATTTTTGGATTTAAGTAACATTGAACTTTTATTTCAATTTTGGTGCAGATCATGTGTTTGCTAAAATGTCTCTTTAGGTAAACAAATTTTTTTGTAGAAAATTTGGAAAAGATATACAACATATCATCTCATTCCAAAAGTTTTGATTTATTTTTTTTTTCCACTTTCATTTGTTTATGTACAGCATACCAAGTAAAAAATAGACTCTAAAATTCCATTTTCATTTGTTACATATTGTTTTCATTTCTAAACCTTCAGACATCATGTCACTATATTAGTGGAAGGATCTATAATAACATAAACGATGCGTATATTAAATTCCTTACAATATATCAGTGAGGTAACACAGTCTTATCTTCCCAAATCAAAGTTTAGAACTAACAATTTTAAACAAACAAGCAACACATAGAGATGCATGTAAATTACATGCACCACTTGTCTATCGGTGCATGTAATTTACATGCACCGCTAGTCTACCAGTGCATGTAATTTACATGTACCTATAGTCTGCCGGTGCATGTAAGTTACATGCATCGATAGACTCAATATTTGCATTGTTTCTCAAATTACATAATAAATAAGTATCATACAATAAGTGTTAAAGACGATCACAAATAACACTTAAAAGTTAAGACATGCAAGTGTAATATATTATCATTTGAAAAATAATATACTTTTATTATGATATTATTAAATAAATTATCATAGATTATATACTCGTGCATAATAAAAATTTAACTTCTAAAATAATATATTTTATCTCTAATTTGTAATAAGATCAACAAGCAAGCAACCTATAGAGGTGCGTGTAAATTACATGCACCACTAGTCTATTTACATGCACCGCTAAGATCAACAATTAAGCAAGAGGTGCATGTAAATTACATGCACCACTAGTCTACCGGTGCATGTAATTTACATGCGCCGATAGTCTACCGGTACATGTAAATTACATGCACCGATAGACTCAACATTTACATTGATTCTCAAATTACATAATAAATAAGTATCATACAGTAAGTGTTAAATACGATCACAAATAATACTTAAAAATTAAGACTCCAACAGGTTTTATCTACGATCAATTCCTAATTCCCTTTGTATAGGGATTTCATCATCATTATGAATTTTCAGAAACTAATATCAGTTTAAAATAGAAAAATCTTCACATGATTCATTATTATCATTATTTTCACTTTCTTGTGTCTAGCGGTGCATGTAATTTACATGCACCGCTACACTTATGCGATGCATATCTCATACGGTGCATGTAAATAACTTGATTCCACCAACAATTTTTATCTACAAGACTGTATCCATCAATTTCTAATTCCATTTGTAAAGGGATTTCATCATCATTATGAATTTTCAGAAACAATCTCAGTTAAAAATAGAAAAATCTTCACATTATTCATTATTATCATCATTTTCACTTTCTTGTGTCTAGCGGTGCATGTAATTTACATGCACTGCTAGACTCATGCGATGCATATCTCATGCGGTGCATGTAAATTACATGCACCAATAGACTCAGGTCTGTCTTTTAACCAAAAACATTGATAGACGCACCAATAGTTTCAATTTTCTGAAACGATTGACATTTTCAGAAAGCCCAACCAAAAAACATTGATAGATGCACCAATAGTTTTAATTTTCTGAAACGATTGACATTTTCAGGAAGCCCAACCAATGAAATGTTTTATTTCATTTCAATAAATATGCCATTTGATGATAAAGGGGAAATTCTCGTGAATACCTCATCTTTACGTAATGTTTTATTTCATTTTAGAAAGCCCAACAAATTTTATTCTTTTACGTAATTTTTTGTACTGCTCCATCTTGTTGGATATGTGAATACCTCATCTTCGCACAATAATCCATGAAGAGAACGTTTCGATGGAATGTGTGAGAAATTACATGAAATTTTGAGTATTTTTCTGTGTAACATGGAGAAATTACAGAGATAAAATGGAGAAAACGATTCGAGTTGGAGATGCGACGAGGAAGATGATAGTTTATGGATATTTTGATCTAAAATGGACTTAGTTGAAAGCAAAATATTTTGGTAGACTGGACCGAAAAAACTTTCTACTCTTGGTACCGACCTAAAATTTTCCCCAAATTATTTATCCCTTGTGTAAATAGGAATTTCTAATAAAGCATATACAATAGACACAATAAAGGCTCAATATTTTGAGAGTTGCATTTTGATCGTTGAATTTGGAGTTAAGAAATTCAAATTCATAATAATAAATCTATTCATTTTGTTAGGGTAATCTTGAAATTCACTAATTTCACCATTTTTACTTATTTTATTAGCAAATGTAATGCATTTTCAATTCTCGCAAATGAAGTTATTTGAATCCTTTTATCAAATTCAAATCCTTCAATTCAAATGTAACATAGTGTTGTGTTTGGATGGATGAATGAATTTCATTTGAATAAAATGATTTGATTTGAGAATGGATTGGAAACTTGAATTTGAAATGACACAATTCTTACGTGCATTTTCAAATCCACCACATTCACCATTATATTTACATAAATTATTAAACAGATGGATTTGAAATACACCAATTGTAAACTCATCCAAACAATTAAATGAATTTCAAATCCATGGCTTCAAATCCCTCCATCCAAATACATCATAAGTTAATTCATCCAAATACTATGGACCCAAATAAATTAATCCATCCTAACAAAATATATATTACCTATCTCGCTCTCCGTATAAATTTTATATATCTATAGATAAATATGAGTTCCACGAATTAAATTAAAATTCAATACTTTATCCATGTTCCAGGAGAATTTCATTACGTCAAAGGTGACCGTTACATAAAACATTGCCCGGGTCAAACATGACCCTTTACACACGAATTTTTTTTTGAAGCTAGAATTTTTTTTTTTTTAATAAAAACTTATAGCCATAGATTTCTGTATAAATGTATATTATCCGTTGTGTATGGAATTCATTTTCCATATGGAAATTCAAGTAGAAAGAAGTTCACGCACACTCCAAACAAAATCATTTAGTGATCCCAAAAATTAAAGAGAAATGTGTTTTTTTAGGCTGAGGACTCGAACCCGAGACATCTTACATTCGAATGATAACCACTAGGTCAAAGATCTGTTGTCAAATTTAAGAGAAATGTTAATTTAACATGAAATTGTTTGAAAATAACATAAAATGCTATGACAATATCAACATAAAATCGAAATCGAATAGATGGAATTGACTCAAACTTTCAAATTTTTATTTGAAAAGAAGCACTCATTTTCATCTTCCACTATCACCATTCTGGAAACATCCAAGAAACACACCAACAGTCAACCAAACGCGGCCTTAAGCCTTATTTGTCAAAATTTCTTGATCCCCAATTTTTAATATCACAAAACCAAACAAGCCCTCGACCCGTTCATACGACAATCAAAGATATACATCATCATCGTAATCCTATGTATTATATATTTTGTATGAATGGACCAATATACAATACGTAGATGTCTTAATTAAACTGAGAATCCAACGTTCTCCCTCAAAAGGCCGCGGTTTCTGTTGTCCCTTTCCGAGGTTCAATTCGAAGATCCAACCTGTTGAGAGGAAGAAGAGAGACGAAATCCAACAACCCAGAAGTAAATAAGCTATAAATCCGGTTAAAACCTCTGCTACTTTCCGTTTTTGTATGTAAAGATTTTATTCTCGCGAGCATATCCGGCTTAAATGTTGCATGCATAAGGCCGGCTCAGACATCGGCGGTGAGAAATTACCGGCGGCGGAGATTTCTAAAGCTCAGCCTGCTACGGGCCCACTATTAGTTTTCTGTCTACAGATATGGGTTCAAGTCCAATTGTGACTTCTGGCGGTTACGGCGGGTTGTTCAGGTGGCGGTTGCACAGCGGAAATGGTGGTGGGAAGAGCGGCGGCGGTAATAAGAACGGAAATGTTGTAAATAATAACAGTGAGCAGTGTGCGGTGTCTTCAACTTTTGCGTATTTTTTGTCCTCGTTTGTCGTTTTCGGGTTGATTGGGAGTTTATATGGTCGGCTTGTGCTAACCTCTAACTTGCGCTCGGAGGTCACTGCACTTGGCTGCGCAGAGGACAATGAGGGTTCTTGGGCTATCGGCATTTTCTACGGGGACTCACCCTTTTCTCTTAAGCCTATCGAAGCTGTCAGTTTCTACCTTTTTATTTTTCCAAATAGTTGAATAAGAAATAAACTTTTTTGTGATTTTTATAAAATAATTTAACTTTCGATACCAAATAACATTAATTTTGTATTTCTTTTAAATTTAGAGAGGCTTATGAATTAGTCGATCAACTTTACTTGATGGGTAAAAATAGAACAGATGTGGTTTTCTAAATTAAGGATTATTGTGATATTTCTTTGTCTTTTGAGTGATTTTTGTTGACCATATCTTGTTGTGTTAATGATTGCTTGGTGACGGTGGACAAGATCAGTTTCTTGATTTTGTGGGTCGTTTTACATGGCTACTCCACCTTGCCCGAGAGTGGATATTAAATAATTTAATGTTTTCAGGTCTTTCTTATACTTTCTTGATTGCTTATTTCTTTTTCAAGTTTTTAGTGTTTTGATGCCTTTAAATTGAAAAGTTTGGCAATACAGATGATCAGATGAACACATACACACTCACAAACTCTTATACACATAAATTTTAAAGATATTTGAGCTTAAAGTTAGGTAATTTTGGGGATCTGAACTCTGCGTCTTCCGTAAAAATTTCATTTTTTTTACTTACCTCAGTGATTTTTTTTCCTTCAGATGAATATATGGAAGGACAAGAGTGCAGCATGGCCTGTAGCCAACCCTGTGATTACTTGTGCTTCACCTTCTAACTCAGGATTTCCCAGTAATTTTGTTGCTGACCCTTTTCTTTATCAGCAGGTAATTTCTGTTTTTCTTTGTTCTTTTTAATTTATAAATTTTGTACTTGGCTTGTCCAATACGATGTTAAAAATATTCAGAATCTGTGATCTCATATCTGCATGTATGCTTGTGAGAGTTTTGGTGTTAGTATAAACTCATCCAAGTTGTTTATAGGATGCATTATTTCCTGTATTAAAGAGGGACTGAAATTATAATTTTACAAAAAATGATACAATTTTTTTTTTTGTAATTTGTCCTCGAATCTCATAAAACAGTCTCTCTTGTATTTTTTATATGTTGTTTTCAGTTACCATATGCTGGCCTTTGGAATTTGGATATATGAGAGCCAGCATATATAACAAATATGCTCGAGAAAATAAGATGTAGAAATGAATAAAAATTTAGGAATGGGAAATGAATATTTTTTATTGTGATTGCGAATGTTTTTTTGTTTCAGTGTTTTGTTTATTTAGTTTGAGCTGGGATTCTCTAAAGATCAGACTGAAAATCGTCATTAAAAATTTGAGAAACTTACTTTTTATTCAATGTGGCTTTGAGAAGGTCTTGATTCTTGATGCTTGATGGTTGTGGGAAGAGAATCATGTGTAAAAGTTCCACTACGCATGTGAGCATAAGCATATCTTTATACTTATAGTTGCTAGTTATGGTGTTCATATGTTTGTCTACATAATTGAGACGCTTATGGATTGCTCTGACAAAAAAAAAAAGAATGATTGGACTCACTAAATTTCTGTAGTAAGTTGGAGACGAACCGTGTATGATCAGTTTGCCATAAGATTAGCTGAATCTCAGTTCCATATTTGATTGTTTAATGCTTGTGCTATCACTTTGGCTGATATTGGATATCATTATTCAGGATGATCTTCTCTACCTGTTTTATGAAACGAAAAATTCGGTTACAATGCAAGGCGACATTGGAGTTTCGCGGAGCGCAGATAAGGGAGCAACGTGGCAGCATTTGGGTATAGCCCTTGATGAAGATTGGCATCTATCCTATCCATATGTCTTCGACTATAATGGAAATGTGAGAGATTTCATGCGAATTTTATTTTGCATTATTGAATGTCACTTCTTCAATCTGGAAGCCCAATTATTGAAAATAATGTAGTTTATCACATAGTAAACTGACGTATTCTTTTTTTTTTTCTTGATTGATTCTTAATTTCTTTCAACTTAATTTTTTTCAAATGTACGTTTTGTTACAGATATATATGATGCCAGAGGGTAGTGCGAAGGGGGATCTTCGTCTTTATCGTGCTACTAACTTCCCTTTGTCATGGACACTGGAAAAGGTAATCATGAAAAAACCGCTAGTTGATGCTTTTATAATTCCTTATGAAGGAAAGTTTTGGCTTTTCGGTTCGGAACATAGTGGTATTGGCACCAAGAAAAATGGGCAGCTTAAGATCTGGTACAGCAACTCGCCTCTTGGTCCATGGAACCCTCATAAGAAGAACCCCATATACAACACAGACAAGACCATGGGAGCTCGTAATGGAGGCAGGCCATTTGTGTACAATGGAAATATTTTTCGTATCGGTCAAGATTGTGGTGAAACATATGGCAAACGTACACGTGTGTTCAAAATTGAAGTTCTGACCAATAATGAGTTCAAAGAAGTCAATGTTCCCTTGGGTGTCGAGGAGTCGAGTAAGGGACGAAATGCTTGGAATGGTGCTCGTAGTCATCACCTTGATATTCAGCAGCTCCGTTCTGGCGAATGGATCGCCGTTCTTGATGGGGACCGAGTACCCTCAGGAGATACAATTCAGCGCTTCATTCTTGGGTTGGTTTCGATTGTGTCTGTGGCTGCATTTGTGGTACTCGGTGGAATTCTGCTCGGGGTAGTAAAATGTATAGTCCCATTGAATTGGTGCCCTCACAACATGGGAAAGAGAAGTGATACTTTTAGGTCGAGCGTGCCATCTTCAAAGGTGAGACTATTTTGCAATCGTTTGAACCGAGCAACCTCCACGCTTCGTGCCAGAATAAAACTGGGTACATGTACTGGAATCATTATATTGGCTCTCGTTATCATTGTTTCTGTGATACTAACGTGCACCGGGGTTGAGTATATATACGGTGGAAATGGTGCAAACGAGCCATATCCCTTAAATAGTCACTACTCCGAGTTCACATTGCTAACAATGACATATGATGCCCGGATTTGGAATCTGAAAATGTACATAAAGCATTACTCTAGATGTGCCTCAGTCCGAGAGATAGTCGTCGTGTGGAACAAAGGAATACCTCCGGAACTAAGCGACTTCGACACAGCAGTTCCTGTAAGAATACGAGTTGAGAAGCAGAACTCGTTGAACAATCGTTTCAAAATTGATCCACTGATAAAAACTCGAGCTGTTCTCGAGCTGGATGATGACATCATGATGACATGTGATGATATCGAAAGAGGGTTTCGAGTCTGGCGAGAGCACCCGGACAGGATTGTAGGATTTTACCCTCGGCTCGTAGATGGGATCCCGTTCAAGTATAGAGGCGAGAAACATGCTCGGAAACATGATGGATATAACATGATTCTCACTGGGGCGGCTTTCGTCGACAGTAAGGTCGCATTTGAGAGGTATTGGAGTAATGATGCATCACTAGGTCGAGCGTTGGTGGATGAATTTTTCAACTGTGAGGATGTATTGATGAACTATTTGTATGCGAATGGAAGCTTGTTCAGTGTGGTCGAGTACGTTAAACCCACGTGGGCGATCGATACCTCGAAATTTTCTGGAGTTGCAATTAGCAGGAATACCCAGGCACATTATGGAGTTAGAAGCAACTGCCTGTCAAAGTTTTCTGATATGTATGGTACTTTGGCTCACCGGAAGGTCGAATTCGGCCGGCGAACGGATGGTTGGGATGTATAGCGACAAAAATTGAGTGAAATATATGTTTGATAGGATTAGGACTCTAGATCAAGCGACATTGTGCGTGCGTGTAAAAGAAGATAATTTATAGGGTGCCTCCTGTTGTGAATCTTGCTTGGGAGGGACTTTTGTCATCCATAGTTTTGGTATGTAAATGTACATTGTTTTATATGAAAAATGTGGTGTTTATATCCTTTTCAAAAGGAAAAAAAAATATAAATCTGTGGCCTTATTGTTATTCTTGTGCTTTTATATTGTTATTACTTTTAAAAAATGAATTGAGTTCGCATCATAAATGTGTGAATAATAATTCATGATGTGTAGAAACATTACTTATAACCATAATCACGAATGTCTATTTGAAAATACAGAATCAAAATTTAGTAGTTTGCAATCTTTTAATTTAGTATACGAAAATGTATGTAAAATAAAACTAAACAGAGATTAGAGTTGGAAAACTGTGTAAATTCAAGCTTATGCCTTTGAGATTTGAGAATAAGCCAAAGGGTGTACTTGGGAGCCGACATATTTCTTGACAATGGAGCCGGTAGGGATTTCCTTCCAAACTTTTGGGGTGTCGTTACGATTCGCTGACACGGTCGTGAGGCCATCACAGAGGTTGATGTTCTATTCTATCGACATTTCAAGGAATTTTTTTAAAATTAAAAATAAAAATAGTTGATAATTTGGACAAAAAAATCAAAAAAATTGTAAAACCTAAAAAAATATTTAAAAATATTCCGTAATGGCTATCCCGGGCCGCGAAATCGTCGTTATAGTTACACATTCGTTTTAGCACGACACTTTACCATGGCAGCCGTCGTTCTCGTTCCGTGACCATTTTTGCAAACCATGGGTGTCATCTGTTGATATGGAGAGCACTGCAGTAGTAATGGTAAGCCCCGTCCTCGTTCTTTCACGTCCAAATTTCTTTCGGTCCTTATTTTTCTCCGTTTCATGGTGTTTTTTAAGCTGAAATATAATTCGTGTCCACTCGTCAAGATTGTGGTTTGTGCAGACCAGTTTATCAAATGGGTTCCAAGTTATAGTAATTCGTGGTCTATCAGACTTAGCAGGTACACAAAAGGGACAAAACTCCATTCATTTGTTTGGGTCACTTGCTGCTTCAAATGTTGCAAAAGTTGTCATCCAGTTCATTAATTTGCTACCAAGTAAATTATACCATGTAGTTTTTTACATCAACGTTATGTAATTTAATTTGTTATATATCATGCACATTATGCAATGAACGCCTCGCCTCTTTCATTTTAACCCATAGTAGATAAATATTGTGTTCTGATATTGAGTTTAGATGATGAATGCATATCAAGTTTGCGATATATTTTGGTTTCTGTTAGACCATGTTTAACAGATATTGTAGCATGATGAATCCAAACAAGTGGAGTTTAAATTTTATAAATTATGGGTTTTGACAAATATGTTCATTTATTTGGAGGTTGTGTGTGAATTTTATGAGTTGAAATGCATGTCAAATCTATCAATCCAAACGCAACCTGAGGTAAATAGGGATACCATAGATCCGAAGTAATGCAACTCAAGTCCATTTTTATAATATGCAGTTTCAAGTTCCATGTTTGAACAACGGAAACAAACATGGAAATGAACCAGGAAACCATGGTATGTGTAGAACCCAATAGAAAGACGAAAACTACGGACCCATCTTTGTCTGGAGTAAGAATCGTGCATATGCTGCAGAATGGAAGTAGAGGAGTCACGATGTCGTGCCTTAGATTCATAAGCTGGTCCTCCCCGAATGTTACTACCTTTGAGAGCATCACCATCATACATGTGACATGTGCTGCCAAATGAAAGTAGAATGATGTCGTGCCTTAGATTCGAAAGCCGGTCCGCTCCGAATGTTACTGTCCTTGAGGCATCACCACCATATATGCGACACTTTTTTTTTGTTGAAATTTCTACATATACGGGGATGATGTTCTCAATAGTAGCATCAAATTAACCCACAAAATCTGACACTGTGTGTGGCAATTGTAAGACCATAGATCTACTATTGTGCCAATGATTTGAAAATAGATGAAAGTATCAGTGCCACAAAACCATGTTCGAGTGAAAACTGAAGATTCAAGTTGTATTCAACCCTACTTTTCATCGGTCTACACAGTAAAAGGAAATGGCAGAAATTCAAGAAAACCCTATTTTAGCATTTTTTTCAAACTTACTACGCGGAATTAAACTTCCTCGACCGAAGAATGATGCTGTGGTAGAGCCAGAAAATGTTGCTTCTGATGCCGAGCCAACCAAAAAGAAGCTAACAGTGAGCGAAGATGAAAGCACTAATTCTTCTTCAGTGAAGTTTCCGAGGCAGGGTTTTTCTTCGCTGAAGCTCGAATCTGAATCTGTGGAAGCTGAGCCGAACACTAACCCTATACTTCTGTGGCAGGTACTGTATAAATCTCGTTTTATCGCTCAAAACATGTTGATTTTCAGCTCTTTCTGATTTGTAATGGTTGTATATTGAGTAAATAACATTCTTCCTGTTGTCAATTTGTTAGAACCATATATCATCCACTAAACCTATATTTTTTGGATCTCTCCCGAGGTAGGCATGATCCTCAAGCACCTATAAAACAGCCACTTGGTGGTGAGGTTAGCCTGGATGATTCTGATTTTTCAACACCTACATGAGAGTAAAACCTTCGGTAATGATTGTAAGCTATCTGACACATAAAGACGTGAATTCAAATTGAATTGAGTATGTTTTAGCGTGTGAGGGACCATCTAAGTATATGAGTGAGATATGGCTAGTTGACGCCTTACCTGAACCTCTTAAATGGTTGGATACCCCTGTCAAGGGAAATTTGGTCCACCTTTAGTAATCCGAACCATACTTTCATTTAAGTGCTGAAGCCGATTTCTTCCCATGATATTTAGCACGCGAAGACCCAGTGATAAGCACCCAAAAAAAATTCAATCTTTTTGCCTAGTTTTTTTTTTTTTTAAATGTATTTTCTTCTTTCAAGTAAATTAAATCTCCTAATGTCGGCCCCTCAAAGAAATTACGAGGTAACACCCCTGGGTAAAACAAGGGTTGGCCTTTTGTTGGGGCTGAGAGTTGACAGTGTGGGAAAATCATCTGAAGGAGCATATGATCAGGCAGGGTGCAACATAAATAGGCACAGTAGTATATTGATTGCTGTTGAGGTGTCACAAAGTTCCCTTCATGGTGATAGGATACCTCCCACCTAGCGGACAAGGTAGCTACCTCAGAGGATTGAAGGATGCTTTTCCAGTTTCCGATTGTAGCATTGCAGGATTCATGATTTGCTCAATGTTATTATCATGTATTAAAATAATGCATGGTGTTGGCCATTGTTCATGCATTCTTCTTTCATGAGGATTGAGAGTTCTTTGGGCAATTTAGTTGCAAATTGAACATCTACAAATTTGGCATATCTAATTACATGTGTTTGTATTGGATGTGTAACGTCTTAGAACTTAAAAGAGGAAACAAGATTTAGTTTTGTTCATGTAACGAATTCCAGCCTATCGAGGATTTTTTTCACTCTACAGGATATGGATGTTCTAGGGGAGAAAGGATGGGCTTTTAGGTATTGAGATTACATGAATGCTGTAGGAAATAGAATTATTTTGGAACGAGGCTTTCATTTCTAAAATTGTCTAAAGTGATGCTTTTAGAGAACAAAAATCATTATGAACCATGTAGCTCATTTTGACAGTGTTCCATAACCATTTTGTGGTGTGAAATATGAACAGCCTCTCACTCAAGCCCACCCAGGAAAAAGGGAAATGAAAATGAAAGGAACTCCTATGCCTTTCTGCGGAATGTTTTCTTTTTAATTTTATGTATGTTCTATATGCTTGAATTCAGGTCTATGCCATTGGGGGATTCTTCATTTTGAGATGGGCGTGGACAAGATGGAACGAGAGGAAGGGTCGTAAGAAGTTGGATAATGAACCTCCCACAGACCCTGATGAACTTCGATGAGTCCATTAGAAGGGGAGTGAGTTGTGAGTGGTTGAAGATATGTTTTTTACGCTATACCCTGATGTACAAAAGGTGCATTGCTAGATCATAGAAATGATTGAATTCTTGCAATCATGCATAATTCCGCAAGTGCTTGTGTAGTACTTCGACTTTACACATTGAAAATCTCAGAGAGGTAAAGGAGGTGGATTTGCTTTCGTCTTTATGCTATTTCGAACTAAATGAAATGATCTACTATACTTCAAGAAATAATCGATTTTCGAAAATAATTAAAATGTACTGTCATTTCACAAAACGTAAAAACAACCTATTGTTTCATAATCCAACCGTTGAAATGTGCACAAAAAATTTATAATGAATTAGTTTAGGTGGATCAAGAAATACGTTGCACTATAGCTTTTATGGTACCAAACATCACATAGAGATGCATCCTGACCATAACTTCTAGGATATAGTTCAATCACACTTGTAGGGTAAAATAGTTTATATGTAACAATGTAACATAGACTTGCACGAAATATTGTTAGTTACATGATAATTTTAAAACAACTATCTATCATACTTTTAGTTATATTATTTTTTTTAAAATAAACATCAGGGTATTTATTACCAACATATGCAAGTTAATTTCAAAAGGTTACAGTTAAATGCATTCCATATAGCTTCTATTCTCGAAAAAGTTCACCCAATCACATT
This sequence comes from Haberlea rhodopensis, assembly GCA_907163345.1. NCBI lineage: Eukaryota > Viridiplantae > Streptophyta > Magnoliopsida > Lamiales > Gesneriaceae > Haberlea > Haberlea rhodopensis. The sequence goes on along the minus strand of CAJQUN010000024.1, from coordinate 5,082,098 downwards.
CTTTAGCACAATCAACTCAAAAACATTCAAGAGATATCGAAGCCAGTCAACCTTTTAAACACTTTAAAAAAATTTAAAAACTTATGCCAAAGCAAATTACAAAATTATTTTATATAGTCCAGTGTTTTGAGTTTTTGGCTTTCAGATTAGGTTTGCACCGCCACAAAATGCTAATATTTGTTGTGTTGTATGAGAAACGGGATCGCTTATTCAGTATTTATTCAACATATTTGGATTGAACAGCAGTTAAACCAATTAAGATTATCATTTGTTGAACAAAATGAAACCCTCCCCACTAAAATTCTACGTCTTCAAGGGGGATCCCATTGTTGTATAGATCAGGTCGGAGTAAGACGTTCAACAGGCTTGTATAAGGAAGACAAGCGTGTAATTGCGGAAAGCGCACGACTAAATTTATAAGAAGTTTCTAAACTCAAAAAAGAAAAAATAAATCACAATTTAATGACACAAGAAAATCGCAACATTACCATTTTATCATTTGAGCCAACTACGACAACTTAACAAGGCTCGAACCTGAAAACCTTGCCACGAGAACTCAGGGCGCTACCTTCCGAGCAAAATGCTGCAAGGACCGGGGCAGTTGATTGCCATGTTCAATTAACTTCCTCTTCTTTTTATTAGACAATTCCCCCTCCTGAACCTGTTCCTCCAAGAAAGTTTTCTTGGCTTTCCCAACAGATTCTTGCTTCTTCTTTGCCATTTTGCTCGACTTGCTTCTACCTTTTGTTTTCTTCTTGAAAGAAATATTTTTAGCATCTTCAATAGCTGCCTCCATCTCTGCTTCCCTCTCTTTTCTGGTGAAAGTTTCTTTCTTTCGCGTAGGCCTGACCGAACCGATCTTTGTCGGGTCCAACATGATTGTCTCTGGGGGAAGTTTATCAAGAAGAGAGTGCACTTCTTTCTCATTTCTCTGTCTGAGTGTTTCGAAAGGGTTAGCGACCCAAGAATCAAAATTGGGCTCTCCTGATCCAGGAATCAAGATTGAAGACCAACCCATGGAGTGCCCGATGCCCAAAACATCTTCGTATGGCCTAAATAACACCTTCTGTATTTGATAGCCTTTAGTTATGGTATGAGTCATGTAACGCATATAGTCCTGGGAGCCGGAGAAATCTCCCAATATCTGGACAAAAGATCCAGTGGCAGTAGCAAGCAAACCTTTCTGACTAAAATCCATGGTCTTGGCTTGAAAAGGTAGCGTTTGGAGAACCTCGAATCTTCTCAAGTCCCAAAGCTTTATTTTCCTCTCCATTCCAGCAGTTGCCATAAGATGGCCATTGGGGTGGTATGCCAAAGCTGTAACTGGCCCGTGATGACACAATATCTTGACGAGTGGAGCAGCGCTGGTAGGTTTCCACATGGTTATTGTGCCTCCAGAATGACCAACAGATATCACGTTGTTCCAGGGATTCACCTTCATGATATCAGAGCGACCGAGACCAGTTCGGAAATTCCCTACCATCTCACCAGTAGTAATGTCCTGGAAATGAAGTTGCCCAACCCTGTTTACGGATGCCAAGAGGAACTGTTTATCGAGAAACTGAAGCTTAAGTGCAGCGCCATGGTCCTGAAATAGAAAGAGACTTCAAGATAAGTCATTATACTCTCAAGTCTCAAATATAAATCCATTAATTTGTACAGAATTCTTAGGTTTACCAAATGTCAACGAACATCCATTAAGCTGACTAGAAACCCAGTGTAAGCTGGCACAAATTGAAAATACGATCCTCTCAGAAAATTCAATGCAAACGAAGAAAAGAAACAGATTTTGCCAGAAATGAACCATTCCTGTGCTTTGCAGAAAAAGCAATTTCATTATATTCCTTCTAACTTCCGAGGGTTTAATTTCAACTTAATCAAATTTCGTAAAGATAAAGTATGGATAGAGAAGTGATAGATTCTACAGTAGTACGAGAAAAAAACGTCACTTAACATTTTGCAAAAGGCATGTTTCAATACCAAAACTCAGATTCCAGTGTTATCTGACAGGCACCTCACAATGGATAATCACAAAGGATATATCCTCTAATTCACATCATCTATGATTTCCACGGAAAAAGAACACACAACCACCCAAGAACATAACAGCAAAGGGGTAACTTCAAACTTGACAGAGTACTTCAGCACAATGAAAAATTGAAAATAGTTCATGCACATGAGATTAGATTGCTAACCTTCAGGCAATGCAGTTCTGTACCATTATCTCCGTATATATATACATACCTGACACATGTAAGTAGACAAGTCAGAAATGTGTGGCTAGTGTCTATAGTATACCATCTATCATCACAACTAATAATAAAATAATGAAGATATGAGCATTTTCCCAAGTTAAATGTAGCAAAATGGAACACTAGTGTTTCCGCACGAAGCTTGCCATCGTGCTTGCCATTTATTTTGGCTATAAATGGCTAATCAAATTGTCAGCATCACACAACCAACGCATTATTTATACGAAAGGCTAGTTGGTAACGGCATAAGGTTGATAGATGAGAAAGATGGACGACAATAGCTACTGCATGTTGGCCTATGATATGAAAAACATAATTAAGCAAATAATCGACCTCAACTGAAGTTAAAACATCAAGCGAATCCATCAATTAAAGCACCAAAAAATAAATTGATAGTCATATAAAGACAACTGACTGTAAAGATCAATTGACAAAAACTACCAACAGAATAAGACAAGAGACATGAAATTATCGGGAATAAACAGATTCACACCTTCCAATCAAAGTCAATAAAAAAAATTGATTGAGTGGCATAATTACAAAATAATAATTCTTGGCCAGTTTGTATAAACTCCTCGAGATGAGTACAACATGACTACTCCTGATAAAAAATTTCATACTACTAACCCAGCAAAGATCTAAAGAGGAATATCTAGCAAAAACTGAAATCACCAAGGAAATGAGAAATTGAATTGTAAATCAACTTTAAAAAGTAGGCACGTGCAACTGGAAAAGGGTTCAAACTTTATAATGACCCGATTTAACCAATATTTATTTACATGCATCAAAAGGGAAGGTGAAAAAAAGAAAACGACAAAACCCAACTTGACATCACAAAATCACTGACATGAAGGAATATTTTTACAATTTTTGCAGACTATTCAAATTAAATAATATGAAGCGGCTGTGATGGCGCAGGACAAGATTATAAATTCAATGGTAAAAAACAGTATATTTTTCAAACTGAAATGCATCAACAAGTTGTATCGGATTACCATTAACTTTAATAACTGAAAGGATACAAGAACTTACTTCTTTTGAGCAGCTGCAAAAAGTTTCTGATTCTGCAAGAACACTGCATCACGAACTGTTTCCCTAACCTGAAATAAAAACCTCGAACAATTGAATACTTATACCTACAAGATTCAAGAGAATATAGCTTCTCAAAAACTAGTAAATGAGTGGTTGATAAGTCATTTGTGAAAACAGTTATGCTTCCACGAGTAAAGACAAGAGGACACAGTGAATACATGCCAAAAATTCAATAATGATAATGTGCATGAACACTCAGTTATCTGTAGAGTCCAATGACTTGTTATGTAATGAGGAGTATGAAACAGACTGAGAAGGGGGAGAAATAAAAACCAAAATTTTGATGCAGCAGTAATAACAAGGCATGTACTTAAACAACAATTTTCTTTATCCACCTCCAGTTCAGTACAATATGACTTTTATACAGGAGCATTTTTTGTTATTAAATTCTAATGTTCCAGCTATATATTTTTTAAGAATTAGATAATTTTTTAGTCTATTGTAGTGGATGGTCATGATCATGTGCAAGAAATAGAAATATATAGCAGCAGAGCTAACTTGAAAAAAGTCACACATTCTCATTAGAAAGGTAAAATTTTCCACCGAGCAGATACAAATATTTAATTTGAACACTTGGGAAGTCTTGGGTACTATATCAAAACATAAATAGCAGCTTGGATACTGCAAAGCACGAGGAGGCATTTGGAATTCTCATCTTACTTCACCCTAAGACTAAAATTTACAGCTTTGCTGTTGAGCCTTTTAACTATTTTTTCATATATTCTTCGATTGTAGTTGCAAAAGTTATTTGAAATTCTATCTGATAGTTATCTAACAAATTCCAATGGATTCTAGGTTTTATGCCATTTTTTGGTAAAGTACTAACTTTTGATTTCCTATAATGAAACTCAACATCACAATTTTAATGGAATCCCCTTGGCAAAACACTCTCAAGTTGCATGTACTCCATTTTTCCCAGCCTGGGAAGAAATGTTTGGGTAACTATGAGGAAAAACATGCTGAACCAAGAGAATTTTTCAAGAGTACAATTGTAAGAAGTATAACGACAGATGGATGTTATCATATATTTCATGCACACTTGGAAAACCAGTGTGGTACCTCAGCGAGAAAGGGATAAACTCGAATTGTCTGGACAAAAATAATATGGTACCTGAAACTCTTTAACAAGATCCATACGTTTCATGTCTAGAAGGGCTAGATGACCTTTACGTCCAGCTACCACCATATGTCGACCACTTGATGTGAAATCCAGATTGTATGGACCAAGCTCTGAAATACAAGAGTATTTTTGACATAAATTTGACTTGAATCGGTGTAACAAACTTCAAATACTCCAGGATAATAACATGAGATATTTTCACACGTCACTCAGGGCCATTTAGGTTCGAACTTTATATAGAAATGAAAAAACAGTAACGAAGGCCACAATATGCTAGAGAAAATCTTTGATCTCGAAAGGATTACGAGAGAAGAGCCATAAAGCAGGCTTTTACTTATACAAAAGAATTTCATCAGAGAAATTCTAAAAGAATGTAACTGCGAACAAGGAAACATAGGAACATAACATCAGCTCCAGATTGAGCCCAATCATTACGGACGATGAAATAGATAATTGGAAGTAATATGCCATTTTATTCAGTCAGTCAGCGGCGCCATTTATGGAGGGAAAAGTCAATTCAGTCAATAAACCTTGTTTTATTTCTTTCTGATCCAATTTTCGCTGATTTTCGTCCATATAGTATAAATACGGACTCAACACCAAGTGCATCAGTATGATTTTTGACACGGTAAACTTCATCCCATGTCTTCAAAGGACGTTACAATGAGACAGGAGCTAAGTAAATGAGTTCGGACACTTGCACACAAGACACAGTAGAGAAATCAAAGGTTGTCAATTAAAAGAGGAATTTATCACTGCACGAGTTATTTTAGGCAGAAGCAATTAGAAATCGGTCCTCAACCTGGCAAGACAATGTCATATTGGTTTCTCAAACTCAGGATGTCCACTTCACCAGCAATTACCTCCTACTTTATCCTCCATGTTTTCTCTATACCTTCTGCTTCCAAATAACCTCCTTCACTAGGCATAAGCCACTAAAGAATTCCAAGACCAATAAACAGAACAGAAATTCAGGGTATGGATAATCCAAAGAAATAGTACAAATATCAAGCAATGGCATGAAGAAGAACTCACTTTCTCAGTCTTGGCAGCAGCTTTGGCAGACTTTCCATACAACTCTTCCCTTGCCGCTAGCTGACCTTTCAATTTCTTATCTTTTAAAACCTAAAAAAGAAAATTCTAAAATAGTTTAGAGAAACGTTTACGGAAGAAATAAATCCTAATCCAGAAAAAAAAAAAAAAAAAAAAGTAAAAAAAAAATTCACCTCTAAATTTGTCCCTTCGCCTCTGAGATATTTTTTAACCTTCGTGTCCTCTTCGGCATTTCCCTGAAAATCCAAACACAATTTAAAACGTCAATTTAATCAAAAAATCAATTCATGAAAACTGGTGAACAATTTTCCAGTACAGAAATTTGCCTTACCTGTTCCACTGCAGACACTGAATTTGATTTACTATCATTTTCTAGCTTCACCGCCATATTTCTCGTCCTTTAACCAAGTTTGCGCTAAATTTTCAAATATATACACCTATATTATATCAGAAAGAGGGAAGAAAATTAAAGGGAAAATCATATAGAAAATAAATTATAACGTGCATAAAACAATTACAAAACGAGATGAGATGGTAATGTATTATATACTTAAATCTCACAGGAGAAGATGTTATCGATAGTCCTCACCAGCGGAGGTGTGGACGTCGGCAATTCACCGGAATAACCAGAATTTTCTAAGCACTAATCGAAATTCAAGGGTTTAATTGATGCGGGCTCAGATTTTCGTGATGGGCTTTGAATATTTAAATAATGGACTGGCCTAATAACTCTGGTTTGGCCCAATCTTAATTATTGTTATTAATGTTTTTAAAACACTACTATTAATTAATTAAAATGTGGGAAAAATTACAATGAGGTACACTTCCGGGAAATATAATTCACTTAAGTCTAGGGAAAAATTAATAGTACAGAAAAATTCAAATTTTAAAATATTTTATTCAAATAGGTCCAATTTCAAAGTTTCAAATCAATTGGGTGTTTTGTTTTGACTCTTATACCCCTCAATGGTTTAATATAAGAACTTCTCGATTTTTAAAATCCAAGATATCCACATTGAGCATAAGTTCATATGGATGTATCGGATCTAACTGAGATTTTCCGTAAGGCGTTTGGTGTATGTATGGCCTGCGGGAACGACTCATTGTTCCAACTTGGGTGATCTATAGTTGCTCCAGAAGTAAAATCTTCCTCACGAGGCATTCTTTGATCTCCATCGGGTGATGGATTGTGTGACCCGAAACTTTCATGTGCAGGAAGTTGAGGAATTAGGCCAACTTGATTTGTTTTAAAGTCTACGAGATTTAATCTCGCAAACGAATCAGCAAAATCACATAGATCTTCCAGGTTGGTTCTTTCTATTACTTTGTATGAAGTATTTGATCTCCTAGTAGGACTGCAATCATTTTTTCAGTCTCAGTCAAAGACCTTCGGACCTCCTCCGCTTTTCCCGTGTAAAAGAGGTTCTGTTCCATAGGACGGTGGTACCCACCCTCATTTCTTTCTTCCTGAAGAACTTGGTCGTGACTCCAACTCCTTAACTCGGGTTTGAACATCTCGAAGGTTTTCAAGAATTTTCTCTTAATATTTAATCACGATCTCCATCTGACTCTAAATCTGATGGATCTGTGCAGGAACATGATATTGTAAGTATTCATAACGCTGCAATGTCTTCTGGATTTCTCTAAGATATTGGGATATCTTAGAAGTATCCTGCTCGATTTCTCGAAAGGTTGGTTCTCCCATCCTATTCGTTTGTTCCGGATCCTTTTGGGTTATTTGGATCTAGAATCATAGGGTTATGTTCAGGATGGTCTTCTTCTCGAGCCTCTGACAACTCGAACTGAAGTTTAAGGTTCATCATATAGAGGTGCTAGCTGGGCTAGCACCGACTTCTTGTAATAGTTTCCATTTCTGATTGAAGCATTTAGCTTTGACTAGACGTTCTTGATTTAATTCTTCCAATTTTTTGAAGTACCACATGTATGAGTAACACTTTGAACATTCGTTCGGATCTATATTCTCATGTATTGTCTCATTCGTTTAGGATAATATTAATATTCAAACTACTATTATAATAATTCCATAGTAAACATAGGCTTTTGCCCATCTATCTCTCAAATTTCTTTTTATATCTAGTTATACTCTACGCCTTAAAGTATGAAACGAATTAAGGTTGTGTTGTGCTGTTTCTGAAAGAGTCGGATAACTTGCAGACTAACCTCGTATGAGGGGCTGAGGTTGGATGGTGAGGAGTCATTCGTAACAGTCTGTATGCAGTAATTTTTCGACTGGTGGATTTGCAACCCACTTCTCCCGGTGCCGTTACGGTCAAAAATGTATATATTGTTTTGTCAAAATTTTATTGTAATACGAAAGCATGATGGACCTGTTATTTATTTTTAACATGTTATTCAAATAAGGGTTTGAATTGTGTTTAGAATGGTCTAAATATGACTCCTTTGCAAAAGTAAGCTCTTGAGTTCTTCTCAAGATGACAGAAATTGGAGGATCCTATTTCATAAAATGCTACTGTTTTAAAAGTAATACTATGAAGAAGATAATGAATAGTATACAGAGGTATATTTGATCTTAAAACAAGTTTCAAGGGTAAGAATGAAATTAAATTAAATGTTGGTTGGATCGCGTGGACAATTTGAACCACACGGACAACATAGGGTTATTGATATCATTTCAATCAAGAATAGACCTAAATTAACTAATATTTTATTACTAGACCAGGATGAATTATTGTTCATTAAAGAATATCAACCTGAAATTTTCCCTATATGAGCAATAATAAAACAAGGGAATATATTTCCAATCATAGTTTTTATATTAATTTTTTTCCCGAACTTTATTGAAAAATATGTTTTGCAATTGAGGATTAAATCGTTAATTTTAAAAAAAATGGTACAAAATATTTCTACTGAGAAGGGTCATAAGATCACTTAATTTTGATCAATAATTTAATTTATAAGAACAAAATAGGTATGAACAAAAGGTAACAAATCCATCCTTAGATTGACAATTTCGAATGTAATTGCATTTTAGCCTATTATTATAAATTATATTGTATCTTAAATTATTTGTTTTATTTTTATTTCTTAAAAATAATAAATTTTTGGTCTGAAAGAATATTTTTTTAGAAAAAGAAAAGATGAAACCTAACATATCATCTTTTTTTCTTTTATGGGTCAATAATATAACATTAAGCAAATGTCACACCGTATGTAAGACCCTCGGACCGTATTATCATAAATTATGTTTTAACTCTAAATAATTATGTTATATTATCATATAATTGAGAATGAATATAAGAATCGTTATATGTTGATGAAGATATGAAATCATGCTTAAATTTACCGATACATGGTAAGCATAAATTATAAAATGGTGCAAATTGAATAAGTTTCTTATAAGTTGTTTAAAAATAATCATAAGAAATAATGATAATAAATTGAGAGGAAATTGGATTTGTGTGAAATGCCGAGTCACACATTATACATGTGTTTGTCCGTAGGATTTTCTCCCTTTTACTAACATGACTTAAATATTGATAAAAGAAAAGTCTTATCTCTTCTCTCTTTAACTCCTGTAAAGCTCGACAAAAAACGGAAGTGAATAGCTTTCCTTTTCTCCTGATTATTGGGTTTTCATCCCCCGACGTCAAATCGAAATACAGCGGAAATAAAACAATAAACATATCTGATACCTGGACAAACGATCGCGCCTGAGTTATATATAAACATGCATAAATCGAATATAATGCACGAAAATGGTTTACCGATAAACAGCGAAATCAATCTGTATGATGTGATCCCTCGAGTTCAATCAACCTGACCAAATCTACAAGCCTCACCAGTGCTAGTGTGATGTCGGCTTTTCTATGTGAAGTGAATTGATTGGAATAATCATGAAACCTAGAGAACGACTGACATATTTATAGTTGTCTAGTTGTGCTATGGTTCATTAAGTCCAACGGGCCAATCATTGACCCATTGGCATGCAAGGCATTGTTAACACCTATTTGAGCTTAAAAACTTGAGTTAAGCTTCAAATCAACGAAGTATTCGAGTCCCTTGTGTTATTAGCCTCGAAGTGAGGTATATTTCTTTCATCTCCTTTAATTATAAATTGATAAACTTCATGTTAGTGGGTTAAGAATCATTTAAATTATGTTTGGTGAAATAAGTTAAACCTCTATTTCTTAATTTCTGGTTTTAGCAAGTATATGGCCGAAGCATGAATGGATTCAGGACTTTGAGTTCAAGACTATCTGGATAATGTAGAACAATATTTTGATGGCACATAATAAAATAGCATTAAATTGAAATAATATCAGTAACTACTTTGGAAAAAAAGATTTAATGTTGTGAATATATATTTTTACTCTATAGTTATCAATTTGGGATTTGGTGAGGAGTTTTGTTTCAAAATAGTAAATTGAATAATGTAGCTACTAAAGAACGAAAAATTGAACTTGGTATACTTTGTTTGAAAATTTGTAAGATAGGCACATGATAACTTAGCAGTCATAATTAATTGTAGAATAAAGAATATAGATTGAATTTTCTTGAAAATCATGAAGACAAAATACAATTAAATAGACATAGCCTGAATGGATAAATGATTTTTCTGTTTTGAAAGAAATGGCCAGACGCTGAAATAATAATCATTGTAGCATTAAAATGAAAGCTACGGATCATGTGGATTGAGTTGCTACACTAGAATCATTTGAATCGAGTGGACTTACAAGACAAGGAATAATGTATGTTGCGATCGGGTAACATACGATAGATATCTGTATCAGTTGATATTTGATTTGATGAAATATGTGAATTACTTGATATTACGTGGTTACGTGATTTATTTATATTATGTTGCATTCATAGCATGCATAATTGGTATATCGGTGTATGAAAATAAATATTTTGTTAACACACATAATTTTTATACACACGTCGATGCATGACATACACGTTGAGCTATGACCCTTGGCTACCCCGATATTGTTGATTTGAGATTGATTCTGGAGTTAGAACACGATATTATGCCTGACATTAAGTGGCCCGAAAAGACATAGTCATTCGCGGCTCCTATGTTGATTCAGGGGTTAGAACATGATACTATGTCAGTCATTACGTGGCCTATAAGACATAGCCATTCGCGGCCCTATTATATGTCAAGACAGGAGACATAGTGATCTGATAACCTACCTGAGTAGTCACTGTTCTTGACTGATGAGATGCTTGAGCTAGGATTTGATATCGATTCGATTGGTTCTGATGTGGTTGGATATTTTTTTCTTGGCTCAGATATACCTAGTGGATGGGTGTACGATATGATACCTACATGATATTCATTGCATTGCATCACATCATATATCACATCATATATATACATGTTGTATATTCTATGATCGTTCCATATTGGGCTTTTGCTCACTCCAAGGGGGCTGTTGTTGTCTTTGTGTGTACAATGACAGGTAGTACAGGTGGCCAGGACCCCAGAGAGGACACGTCCGGTGGGAGCCACACTTGAGGTTTTATTTCTGTTTATCCCAGTAGTTTATGTACCAGGTATGTGTCACCGGGATGTGATGAGTTTATGTATTTAGTTTATTTTAGCCTACTACAGATGTGTTCATTAGTTGATATGTGCATGTTGATTTATGTTGATGAATATAAAACTGATGATATATACATATGTTTTTAGTATATGTCTATTAATATTGGTGGTATGTGATGAGGTCATACCGAACTTTTTAGGGCAACATGTTAATAAATGTTAAACAAATCTTCCGTTGTTTACGATGTAATTATCATTGTGTGATCATTAATCACATAATTAATATTGGGCCCTCACAACATATCCACATCGGGAAAGAAATATGAACAAAACAAAAACATTTGATTGATGTGACTATTTAGCCAGGTTATGAGCCAGGTTATGAGCAACAATATTGACATCTCTGGAGACATAATGGATAGACCACTTAGAATTGGTAAGAAAAAGTTTCTAAGCAACAATTTGAGCGTAATTTAAATTTACTTATATAAATAGTAGTTAATATATATTTACACCAGCACGGCAAAAAAATATTTAAATAATATTTTCAAGAATTCCGCGAATAGTCGAAGCATATACTTTCTACTTATTGTAGATATCATATAATCAAAGCAGATGACTTTTTCCAACTAACACTTTGCGAAAAAGATTGCCTACATTTGCACCACACATTATTCCATATTTGCTCAATGTTTTATAGAAGTATAAAATAGGAAAGATCATCAAACATTCATTACATGCGGACTGAAATCAAAGAAAAGTTTGTGTTTAAGGATTTTAAGTGAGTATGTCCTAAGATTAACCATAATAATTGAAGCATGTAAAGCGGACCTCAAAATTTTTTATCGCTAATACAATAAATGAAAATTTATTATTAATTTCACCAATTATTTTTTTTATTATTAAATTGAGATATTGAATGACAGCTAATTAACAAGTTTCTTTAGTTAATTAATTTCTATTAGTTCGATCATTTATTATCCTTAATTTCAGATACATATCTATCCATAATTGATGAAACTGTCAATTACATTATAAAATTTACGAAATATAAACAATTATTTTATATGTTATATAACTATTGATTTTTCCAACCTCATACACATTTTGGAACCAAATTGTTTGTGCAATATTTGGTTGTACCTTTTGTTTTTTTGGGAAATGTTTTTTTTATGAGCAAGAAGTAAGCTTGGATTTTGTTTTAGGCTCGAATTCGATACGAACAAAGTTCGAATGCGACTCGGAATATTCAAATATGTACGAGAGTTATTCCAATTATTATTCGAGAATAAAGACCCGAAAGATTCGTTATATTATTGCACTACAATCTTTTAAATTGTTCGACAGTTCAAACGTCACGTTTCGATCGTTCTCCAACAGAGATAATTATCGCACTCCAATAATTATATAAATAAAATATTAAAGTTCGCAAACGATTCACAAACCATCAAACAAAATATTTTTGGGCTTGGTTCAGTTCAGAAAGTTTGAAATATTTAAATTTGGCTCGAATTCGATAATTTTAAATATGAATCCAATTTTTTAAACCGGCTCGCTTTATTTACACCCTGATTACAATAGTCAAATCAATGCCCATTTTTTGTCACTATAATATCATCCATTTTTTAAAATTATATTTGTGTTTCTGATAATTAGAAGTTATATAGTCCAACATATAGGATTCAGGGGACCAAAGTCAAACTTCTAAAAGCCCACCAAATAGCAGTTGTACGGTAAATAAATGTAGGAGATCATAACCCCTACGGTGTAGCCAATAGGCATCTCCTCCGTATAAAAACGCCTTTTCAAGTTTTTCTTCCAAATCTGCTTCAAGTTTCAACGGTCATCAACTGACGATAATCTTTCCTCTTTTCGGAATCCGATTTCGATTTGTACTGCGTCAAATGGACGTTGGAGACGTTCTCGGAGGAGGTGGTGCGACGTGTGCGACGTGGATCCGACGGCCAGAAAACGCGCATTTGGTGGTGGTCGGAAAATCGAAGCCATATTCTATAGAGATATTCTCCTTCGATCCTAAGACCACCTCTATCTCTTCATCCCCAAAGGTCGGGTGTTTTTATTATTTTATTATTTATTTGTATTGATTTAATTTTGCATTTAGTTTACTGCATGTGAGAATTCTGTGACCCTAAATTGAGTGTGTAGCTTAACTTTTTGATTCAGATAGATCTATTGTAATCATGATTTTTGTGAAGCACAAGATTGCTTCATGGAATTTTTTTTGCAGTGGATTATTGTTAGTTTTGATGGAGATAGTGTTATGTTTCTTAAATGTTACTTGATTGTTGTACGAATATGTGATTCCTGTGTCTATTATACATGCAGGCTAAGTATGAATTTGAAGAAGGGATTAATCCAGTAACAATTGCGGTGCATCCCAGTGGAGACAGCATAGTTTGTGCTACCAGTTCTGGCGACTGCAAGTCAGTGTTCTGTTTTAGTTTTCATTTTCTTATGCATCTAGATCTTTGACTAAAGGGTACATGGCAAATGTTTCATGTTCCAGAATGAGTCCCCTTTTTTGGAAACTTATTATTTGGAAAATAATTGGCCCCAGTCATGACTCAGGAAGGAAAGGGTTTGCATTTGCATGCATCTAGAAGTGATGCGAACTGGGGTTTCAGGAAGCCATTACCTTGTTGCTTTATGGATTTGCTTGAAATTATGGTTGTTTGATGGAATTAATAATAGTCTCGATTCTTGTTTTTGAACTTCCAACTGTGGACCAACTGGATTTGGAGTTTCAAGTATTTGTATGATGGCATATTTTTTTAATTTAAAATTAAATTTGAAGCTATATTAGAACTGAGAAAAATTGCCATTTTACTTTAAATTTTGCTTGAACAGCTTTCTTTTGGGTATCGCCCATTAGTAATTCTTCGTAAAGGAAAATGATTTCTCTCTCTTTTTTTTTTTTGCTTTAGTATGATTCTTTTAATTCTATAGGTTGCTTATTCTTATCTACTCACGGTTCAAAAGTTTGGTGATTTTGCTTCATTTTAAAACTCTAATTTGGGCATTTGTTTCAGTGCTGATGATAGCCATAAAGCCCTGGATCATGTTTTAATCTTAAATACACCTTTTCCTGTTATGATTTTACTTTTTTACAGTAGATGCAAAAAGTAATGAATTATAAAACGTGCAGATTGTTCAGTTTGTATGGTCTGGAAGATAATATTAAACTTTTGAACGAAGAACTGCTTCCACTGGAAGGAGTTGGACTGCAAAAGTGCATAGCTTTTAGCGTAGATGGAACTAAATTTGCCACTGGTGGAGTTGTAAGCTCTCTTATAATGGCTATCATTCTGTCTAGGTCTCTGAATTTATGATTTTTGGAACATAATATTTAAATATTCTGCCTTCCCCCCCTTTAAACTTGAAGGACGGACATCTTAGAATCTTTGAGTGGACAAACATGCGCATCATTTTAGATGAACCAAGAGCTCACAAGTCATTTCAAGACATGGATTTTAGGTAGTTAAGCATTTGATTTATTTTATCTATTACAATAAATTATTTCCCATATTATTTACTTTTTACCATATCTTTATAGAATCATATACAGTCATCTGCTTATAGCACAAGCAATATTACACCTAGTTACACAACCAGTGAAGCTGCTCTTTGGTCAAGCTTCATGGTGTTATATTTATCTCATGCGAAAGAATATGAACTACCTTCATGCCTTGACATGAGATTAACACTTATGTTTTCCCCATGATGCACTAATTATTTTGACATTACAACAACAATAACTAATCTTTTAATCTCAACGAATTGGGGTATACTACATGAACAATAGAGAGAATCAAATTGAGTCGGACACATGCGCTAGTCTTCTCCAAACGCTTCTATCGGTCAACATATTTTCTGTAATCCCCTTGCACTCCAAGTCTTTGTGTATAACTTCGAGCCATGTCTTCTTCGGTCGTCCTCTCGCTCTCGTGAACTGGCCGAAATCCATGGACTCCACTCGACGCACAGGTGCACTGCTGGGCCTACGTCGAACATGACCAAACCAACATAAGCGGCTTTCTTGCATCTTCTCTTCTATACAAGCTACACCTACTTCAGCTCGAATATCTTTGTTCCTTATTTTATCTCTTCTGGTCTTACCACACATCCAACGAAGCATGCACATCTCTGTCACACTCATCTTTTGGATGTGATTCCTCTTGGGTGCCCATCCTTCCGTCACATACAACATGGCGGGTCTAATAGCGGTTGTATAAAACTCTCCCTTCAATTTCAGCAGGATATTACGATCGCATAGAACTCCGGTGACGTTTCTCCATTTCAACCAGCCAGTCGGAATCCTGTGGTTAACGCCACTGTCAATCTCTCCACCCTTTTGGATAACTGAACCTAGGTATCGAAACTTGCTGCTCATCGATATCTCTTGACCACAGAGTGCTATCACACCGGAATCCCGAAAGGAACGGCTACTAAATCTGCACTCCATATATTCCGTTTTAGACCTACTTAATCTAAAAACCTTCGATTCTAACGTCTCTCTCCATAACTCCAATTTGGCATTTAACCCTGCCATTGTCTCGTCGATTAACACAACATCGTCAGCAAAAAGTATGTTCCAAGATAATTCAGTCTGTATGTCTGCTGTTATTTCATCCATCACTAGGGCGAATAGGAAAGGACTCAACACAGACCCTTGATGCAATCCAATATTGATCGAGAACTCACTTGTCACCCCACTGCACGTTCTCAAATTGGATGCTACTTCGTCGTACATGTCCTTGATTATATTGGCATACTTGATGTGAACTTTTTTCATCAAAGCCTACCATAATATCTCCCTTGGTACTTTATCGTACCTTCTCCAAGTCTATAAAGATCATATGCATATCTTTACTCCTCTCACGTTAGCGCTCGACAAGTTGACGGAGTAAATGGATAGCTTCAGTAGTTGACAGTCCATGCATGAACCCAAATTGGTTCTCCGATATCTTAACCTCCCTCCTTAAACGACATTCAATTATCCTCTTCCAAAGCTTCATTGTGTGACACATTAGTTTTATACCACGATAGTTGGTGCAACTCTGAATGTCACCATTGTTCTTATAGATAGGGATGATAATACTCTTTTTCCATTCATTTGGAATTTTATTACTCATCCAAATCTTGTTAAATAGATCTGTTAGCCACTTTATCTCCGTCGGTCCTAAACATCTTCATACGTCAATTGGGATTCCATCAGGACCAACTACTCTTCGTTTCATTTTGTTCAAAGTTTTTTTAAACTCAGATTCTCTAATTCTGCTTTTAAACTCACGATTTACATCATGTTGATGTTGATGGATGTTAAGATCACCTAAATCTTGGCTAAAGCCACCGTTGTACAAGCTGTTAAAATAATTCTTCCATCTTGTTTTGATGTCTTCATCTCTAACCAAGACTTTATTGTTCTCATCTTTTATGCATTTCACTGCACATAAGTCTCTTGTCTTCCTCTCCCTCGCTCGGGCAATCCTGTAGATATCTTTTTCTGCCTCCTTGGTATCCAATTTATCGTACATTTCTTTGTAGACTTTAGCTCTAGCAGCTCGAACCGCTGTCTTCGCTTCTTTTATGGCAAGCTTTTACCTTTCGAAGGTTGCTCCATTATTGTTCTTTTTCATCTCTCTGTAAGCATCCCTCTTGATTCGGATAGCCTTCTTTACGTCTGGAATTCCAGCTTTCGCCTGATACCGAACGCTGAAATCGAATACTTTGTAGTCGGTTTAACCATGTGTTAATTGATATTTTGAAGCTATATTTGATCAATTCCCTTTCGATTTAAAATTAATTAACACATGCAAATAATTGATCAGATTAAATGCAAGCAATTTAAATGAATATCAATCAATAACTTGAAATAAATAAATCCAATACGTACAAATAATCAATAGTTTGGCCCTATCGTGGCCATTGTCAAAATAAAATTACTCCATAAACTGAAAACTAGACAAAAATCTAATGTTTGAAGTCATAGCAATAATTAACAAGAAAAAGGATGAAAAGATCAGTGATTATGCGTGAACCCCGCTTGAAAGTTGTATATTCTCTCCCTAGCCATGAACAGAAAATATGTTGCAAAAGTTGCCTGTAAATCTCTCCTATTTATATTTTTCCTTTTTTTTTTTCATGTTTTCTCCATTTTGGAATCTTCAAAATCCGTTGCCAATTCGAGTACAATTCATCACCAATTACTTCCTAAAATATCAAGACTCTTTCAGATTTGCAGGACACAGTCTTGGTTGAGTCGTGCTTCACTTCTTTAATTCCTCTTCCTCAACAGTCGTTACACTTACACAACTCGTACACAACGCATCCCACATTCCGGTGTTTCACTCTCTTTTCTCCAATAGCCAATGGACTAATCAAAGTGCGTTACACTGCTCTTTCCTTTGCCTCCTCCTGAGTTGTGCGGTGGCTGAACATTTTCCTTCATTCCTCATGAGACACACAGCTATATACATTGTGCTGTCTTTATTTACTCCTCTCTATTTTTCAACCATTCACCAGGCACTATGTTCTGCTCCCTGATTGTCTTGTGAATGCCTTGGCTCAACTTTTTTGTTCCACACGGCTATCATCATCAACCGTGTTTGTCCTTCTTCTTGCCTAACGCTTGTTCTCCCTTTTCCATACTTCAAGCTTCAGGTTTTATCTGTGCATTTCGAGGATTGGATCGATGTGGCATAATTTGTTGACTTTACTTGATAAAACAACCAAATAAGCGCAAAATTTGGACAAATAAAAGTCAGATAAGCACGAATAAGATAATTAAGATAATTAAATTAATATAAAACGAAGATATAATTTGTGCTTATTAGTGGACCCTGCAAATTTGTTGGCACCAACGGTCCATTACTCATTGGATCAACCGACACCAATATTTAGGTCATATTTGAGTTTATGTTTCTATCAATTTATAAATTACAGGTTTTTTCACCATACCAGCCCTTTGTAGGTAGTTTTATACAGAAAAACAAACTAAGTTATCGCACAAACCTGCTTTCTGTCAAAATGTTTGATAGATTTATTACCCAAAGGACCGCTACTATTTTGATTGAGAGAAAATTTCATTTTAATCTTTAGAGTTACGTTTTGTGAATACTAAGGCATGATTTGGAGTTGCGGAGTTTGCTGAACCAGAAAGTCAGTACTAAATATCGTCTTGGGGGGCATTATATTGATATGCTGAACTTATACTCATGGTTTTTCTGTATCTTAATCAATTCAATCATCCTGGTAACAGATTTTAATGGTTTTGGTCCTTTTTACTTTGTTACAGCTTAGACTCAGAATTTTTAGCTTCAACATCAATTGATGGCTCAGCAAGAATATGGAATACAAATGATGGAGCTCCTATAACAACCTTGACACGGAACTCAGTATGTTGCTCTATTTCTGACTATTGTCTACCATTTTCCCTCAAATTTAAGTTATTGACGTCTCTTATCTTTCTTGTGTTGCAGGATGAAAGAATTGAACTTTGTCGATTCTCTAAAGATGGGACAAAACCCTTTTTATTTTGCAGTGTTCAAAAAGGTATGTCATGTACAGGATTCTTAATAATTGTTGGGCATTCAGACTTGAAACATGGTTTTGATTACACAGGAAATAAATCACTGACGGTTGTTTGGGACATAAGTACATGGAAGAAAATTGGGCACAAGAGGTTATTGAGAAAGCCAGCTTCAATAATGTCCACGAGTTTGGATGGAAAATATCTTGCTTTGTAAGTGTTCGGCCTCTTTTTTATATGTATTCATTTTCTATTTTGTGTATATGTTTATTTTGGAAAAAAAATTATACTTGTATTCTTTTCTAGAAGTGCTTTTTGCTGAAAGTGACAACTGGTTCCAAAACAAATTAAAGAGGAAAACTTGTAAGAACAATATTATTTTGGACGTCTAATATTGTAGGTTCATCAAAAGCACAGAAAGATTTCAATGGAACTTTTAGTAGTTAAAAACAATATAGTACTTGATTAAATATAAATGTAACACTGATATGCTTGTTCTATTACGGTCATATACAACCTGGGTATTTAATTTAATGTCAATGATACTCTTATTGGCAGACAGAGAATGTACTTTCTTTGCCGAGTGTAAGATCTTTTTGGAAGAACGTTTTAGCTTGGTATTGATGATGGTACTGTCAGCAAAAATAATTGTCACAACCTTTCGAATTACAGGGGGAGCAAGGATGGGGATATATGTGTCGTTGACATTAAAAAAATGGAAGTCAGCCATTGGAGTAAGAGGTTGCATTTGGGCGCTAACATTGAATCGTTAGTGTTTTGCCCCACTGAAAGGTAATACATAAAAATCTGTCAATGAAGATCAACATATGAATGCTCTTTCCCGAGCCATTAACTACTGTAACTAGTATTTTATATTATTGTTATGTGGTTCGAATCAATTTATATAATTACAGTTGCTCATTCTATTCAAAATACCGTTGTACCAGAATTTTGCATGTTCCTTAATGTTTTCCTTTCTTCTGCTATTTAGATATCTAATTCACATACCATCTTATCAGTAATTCAAGTCGACCTAAAATTAAAGATTAACACGATTAGTTTTACATTCCTCCTGATTCTTGCCCACTGGACTATCCACAGAAACCTCTTGATCTGTTGATGGAAAATGCTGTTAATCTTCTCTCTTGTTTTGTGGCAGACCTGGCATTTTAAATTGTTTACATTATTTTCGTGTAAGCTTTTGCACTCAAACCTCCAATATTTTGACTCTGCAGGGTGATTCTTACTACGTCTACCGAATGGGGAGTAATGGTGACTAAACTGAATGTTCCTGCTGATTGGAAAGGTTCCTCTATCCATCTATCTTCTCCCCTCCCACAAACAATTCTCAATTTAAACTAACTGTAGTCCCGTTTTCCTTGTCCTTGTAATTGCAGAATGGCAAATCTATTCACTACTCTTGGGGTTATTTTTGGCTTCCATTGTTGCGTTTTACATTTTCTTTGAAAATTCTGACTCATTCTGGAACTTTCCACTTGCTAAGGATCAATCTACGAGATCCAATATTGATACTTTTCTGGGTGATCCTCAGTCTGATGACCAAAAATGGGGAGCGTTTGGACCCGTAGATTTGTGATCAGTTGGTCTATATCGTGGATTGGAAGCTGAAGAGAAAATCGAATCTTCGGCCGCCTTATTCTTGCTTTCAGATGCTTAATAAAAAAATTGAGGTTTCTACATTTTTCTAATTGATTTTTGTTGGATAAATGGAAATCTATTTTTAGTGAACATTTGGTAATAGATTTTGACTCTGTTATTTAACATAAATTTTCAATATTTTTTTGACCAACTTTGTTTTGTTGTTGAAAACTGTTCGAGATTTTGGAATGCGTCGATGATATATACTCAGTCGATTCGTATAACATGACATTGCATGCTCATTTTCTCATTCGCTATACGATCAGATTTGGTTGGTTTATCATTTGTGGAATGAACGCAACTGGCTTGAGGACTCCTAGTCAATTTATCTCATACATATAGGGATGGTGTGTTTTCTGAAATTATTTGTAATTTTTTAAAGTCATTCTCACATCTATAAATATGAATTGATTGATCAGAACGTATTGTATATGAATGAATTTTCATGATCTGATATTTGATATACATAACTGGGGGATCATTGATTCATAGACTCGAAATTGCAATGGAATAATTTAAAATGCATGCAAGTAAACAATATTCCAAAAAAATTAATGGAAATAAAATCTTCAATTCGGAATCCGTACATACTACTCTAGAATTTTGGGTCCAAATGATATATTATTTTTGGTTTTCTGTATAATGAGAATAACACGTCTATAAATACATTGACAAATTTCCTAGGAAAACAAATGTTTCAACATATAATCACGAAAACATTGCCATAATAACGCAATAATTAAGAATTGTGGTCAAGGGCAACTTCAGAAAAGAAAACGGCCGAAGCCACGGTTTCCACCAATTATTATCAAAAGTTCCAAGGAAAGGTCTTATTTCATGGTCCCAACTAGTACTTTACAGTAAGAAAATAAGCAATGGGAGCCCAACACAATGAACATTTTCGTCCTCGGACTTTGCACATTTCAAGCATGTAAACATGTGTCTCCATCTGCAGAGGCAAATCAAATGAAGGGAGCCCATAAATGTCGGCATACAGTTACTCACATACAAACATTGGTAGCGCAAGAAAATGAGATAATTAACCTGCCTAGTAGCTGCGTCAGTTTCATGCTGTACACTTATGAGGTGGTTGGAAACTGGTTACTCCTCTATATAGAATAGAATGTCATATTCTAGGAGGGTCCGAAAGCCTACCTGACCAAACTTCCCAGGGGCCATCATCATGCCACACATTGTGGTCTTTATAAAGTGCTTCGCAAAAATGAGAGAAGATCTCGACGACGCATTTCCACGGAAATAATGAACAAGATGGTAATACGGCGACCTATGAAAGAACTAAAAATCGAAAGGTATTGTATGACTAAAACATGAAAAAGTGATGAAGTTAACGTCACTCGTGCAAAACCATAGTTATTAAAGGCTCATAGTGCACTGAAACGGAAAAGGTGCCCTGGGACTATAGTGCATGGCACGAAGCGAAGCACGCGCTTTACTTCTAGTAAAGCGCACTAACTTATATATACTTAATATATCAAAAGTGTCCATAAATATTAACAGTCATAAACTAACTTAAAGATAACAAAGTTGAGTAATAAAGTAAGCATCAACACAAAGGGGAGTCGGGGAGGGGATGTGAGGTCGATTTTCCGGGTAACTTCCTGGCCTGCCCAAGCCACCCAAAAGCGCTGCCCGAGATTCTCAAGATGCTGCCCTAACCTATTAAGACAGTAGAAGTTGGGTGTTTCAATTAATTATACAAATACAATAAATTAATGAACCAGTCTCAAAATTAATAAACAAAAAGTTAATGAATGTATAGACCGAAAGAACAAATAATGAATGTATTACAGCGAAACAACAAAAAGTTAATAAATGTATTTACGATGAAAGAAATTAATAAAACAACAAAAAGTTACCGAACGTCGTGAAAAATTGGCATAAAGGGCGGTAAACGCACTGAACGTCGTGAAAAATTGGCATAAAGGGCGGCAAACGCCGACGACAGCGAGACGGGTGTAGGGCAGTGGCTAAAAGGCAATGGATGTATAAACTAGGAACAAATCAACCCTAAATGGCTTAAGAACAGCCGTCTACTAGGGTTTGATAAAGGCCATATTAGGGTCTGATAATGCCAGATTTAAATCAAGGACCAACATGCGCATCTAAGCACGCGCGCCTTGATTTTAAGAAAAAAAGTGCAGTAAGCGTGGAAGGCGCGCCTTGAGCGGCAAGGCGTGTCGCTTCGCCTTGCGCGCTTTTAATAACTATGTGCAAAACCATATACATGCCTTCTTAAAAGGCTCAATCAATTCCATGAAATAAATATAACGATGAAAAATTTCAGTTATCCTCCAACCTGGAATTTGAAATCATGTTGCTGTATTGAGAATGAAGAATATCACTAGGACAATACATTAAATCTCTAACTTGTCAAGAATTTAACTACACCATAATTACAGCTTGTATCTCGGCTAATAATCTATTAATTAATATCATATCATAGATGCTCATTAGGTAAAATCAACCAAAACCATCATTTATTATAGGGACATTTATCTAGTCATTGTTGAATATAACAATGTGATTCCATTGCTAAATCGCCTAAAATTCATACAAGCAGAAGAAACCATAGGGCAGCAGGAGAAAGATAATACGAAAGTGGGAAAGGACAAAACAAAGGAAGGTTTTGAATAAGAGCACGAGTGAGTTCCAATGCATTGTTTGGATGAAAGACAAATCTCAAGCCAGAAACAGCGTGTCACTGCCTTAACTGAGTTCACCAGATGCAAATGAAGGTGGTCTCACATTCTCCACAGGCCTTTCTTTTCTCAGGAATTTTCTGTGAGAAATGACCGAGACATCACACAAAAATACAGATTATTTAGTAAAACCTTTATGCATCGTGGCAAAGATAACAATCAATGAATTTGTACGGTAACCTAATTAGCAAGAGGTGTTAATGGAACTGAACATGCAAGGAATTTATTCTTGGAATCTGATAGAAGTGGCACTTTTAATAATTCTGAGCCACATTTAGGTGAATCTGACACATAAGAACATATACAAACTGAAAATAAACAGATCACATAGTAAATGAGAGATTGTATAGGTGCCCTATATAAATCAGATGAGCAAGGCGATCATCATATCCAAGCCACATTGTTAGACCACCTGCAGCCAAAGCTGGGCAGTTCAAGTTGGCTAAAGGATCAGCCATGCACTTTCCTCATGAAGTCATGGTCAGGCATTCATAAGTCAGACATACAAAGATAAATTTCTAATATCCATAGCCTTTGAAACTTAGCTAACCTTGACACATATGCACAATGCATAATTTTTTTCATCTAAAAAATTCAAGATATCCGACCTCTGAAAAATTAGGACTAAGATTAGCATGATAATGATTATAAGATAATTTAATAGTGCATTGTGATATGATAAGTCTAACGAATTAGCCAACAAAGTGGAAACTAAGAAGTTGCATATTTAGCAAGAGTCTACAATATAGTTTCCAGAATAATAAAAAACCCAAGTAATCTATAATTGGTACATGCCATTTACAAAAAAAATGCAGTGAATCAAATACAATAGACATAAAAAATTAATTTTTTTCCATATATATTACGTGAATAAATAGATGATAACCATCGGTTTGTCTTAGATAGGATGGATTTGGTTTCCGACTGTTAAGTAGATGAAATTAGGACAAAAAGAATATGCATATCCCATTAATTTTTAATTGTGTATTTGTTCTTTTCATTGCAAGAAAAGTTCAAACGAGACTTGATACACAATAATTTGGAACTCCGTTGCATAATTTCATAGCACAAAGCTTCTTAATAAATTAATTAAAATCACCAAAGACCTCATCTTTCAATGACACTGTGTTAGAAGTTTGTCCCGAAAGAAAATTTCTACAATTTATATGTCTTCCAACACAATGGGAAATAGTCAATTACAAGTTTCGAACTCTAACCATTTACTCTTTCGAGTCTATTATACCCTTATTGTGATCAAACAGGTAATTCCCATTTGAAGCATAATCTTTACCTAGGTGTGAAAGAAACAAAAGCTCGCATCATCTTGCGCAAGTCCATACAATACGAAAAATATCAGGCACATCCTCATCAAGTTAACGAAATCATAAAAAATCATAGAGCCACCAAAAGTTTTTAGTTCTAATTTACCACACGATAGTTTTCCTCAACTGGTACAGAATAGTTATAATAAGAGTTTGGAGCCTAAAAAAATAAGGCATCCTTGTGCAAAAAGCATACGTCGAAAAAAGTCTAAATATCAGATAGAGAGGGAGGAATCAGGCAACTAAACGATAGTATAATCAGGGGTTTTCAGGTGTCTTAAATGCTCGGTACAAGCACAACCTCAAATTGGCAGTACCAGGAGAAACATCCAAGACACCAAAGAAGCCCATCATAAGTACCTGTCACAATTCATCACTTTCCTTTCTCCATTCAGGTTGGTTAGAGTAGACAAATTGAGTTGATTCGCAAGATTTTCAAGCCGAATTGAGAACTCATCAGCTTGAAATGAAGATCATCGAGTTCAAACGCGAACATGTTTGAATATATTTCGAGCATAGTTATTTTCTTTGATAGCTTGCAATCCACTCATGAACCTAAATATTTATCAACAATGTATAAACATATTTAAAACCAAAAAAGTTTGAGCCATAAATCAAGCGTTTACTTAGTAAAA